>PVKM010012135.1:0-32114 GCA_004027735.1 Carollia perspicillata | reverse complement strand
ATGAAAAATAGACACATTTACTGAAGAAGATACAAGACACATTATACATAGGAAATTGACGCCTCTCAGTCCCCTACAAAATAGGCACCTTGGGACTTCACACATTTCTCCCAATTTCCATCAGCTTCCCTGTCAACTTTGCTGAATCTCATTGATGGTCTGAAATCTCTTTTCAAAGGTGATTTTAATTTTGGGAAAAGCCAGAAGTCTCAGGGCTCCAAATATGGGCTCTAGGGGGGGCTGAGTCACCTGGGTAATTTGATGTTTTGCCAAAAAACTCTGTGTAAGACTTAATGTGTGAATGGGCACATTATTGTGATGAAGCTGCCAATCACCAATTGCCCATAGCTGTGGCCTTCTGAATCATGAAAATATTTTCTAGGAGAAATGTTCAGGCTTAACACAAAATGTGATGCAGATTGGTTGCTCTACTGGCTCAGTCATTTTGATTGCAACAGCCACACAGTACACATGCTTACTCAACAGCATCTACCACCCCACCCCCACTGACTAGCAAAGTGAAGTTATTATTGTTCACACGTGCACATTCCAGTCCACTCTCCTTGGCTGCCAGGTTATATCAGTGTCCTGCAAACCATTCTTGTTATATTAACAATGGCTAGACTTTTCCTGGACAGACCTCATAACTCAATCTTTATGCTGATCTTGCAAGGTCAACATAAAGATTCTAGTACTATTGATTTTAATTTTTTTAAAAAAGGCTCAATGGGCTCAGACAACTCAAAACTAAAGTACAGCTAAACCCAAGCTGACTAGGCTTCAAGGTCTGACATTTTCACTGTATCTAGCTGCCTTCCTATATCCATTAATGTGGACAATTACATAAATAAATGGGTTGGGGGAAAAATCTAAACATTTTGGATTTTCAGTTATTTGGGGAACTTTATAACAGATAAACTCTTTTCTCTATGAGCAAAAGGAACAGTGCAGTATTTACTTGCTGTAATCAAATAAAGGAACATGTTTTTGCTCCCAAAACTATGTGTGTGCAGACAGAAGGAAGAGAAAAAATTGAGGTAAAATTTGAAGAAATAAAACAGTTTTAATTGCCAGTGTGAAAAAGGTTGGCTACTCCCATAATTATCTGATCATTCTCTAGTAATACTTGGCAGGGCTGTAACATGGATGATACCCACATCCAATTCTAAAGACTTGGGAGGCTGAGTTTCAGCTTGACTTTTCCATATCTTGGTCTATTACTGTAGGGAACCTCTTTGTATGGCGTGGAAAGGTAGCTCAGCACTCACATGGAAAACCAGTGGGGAGCGAGTGGCATGCAGGACCACGCCCACGGAGAGGTTCTCCTGTGGAAAATCAGCCTGCATTGTACCCAGACTGCTATGAGACTTGCTTTTGCTAAAACTCCCTCCCCCTGAATTGAGGCAGCAAGGGCTTACTGCAACTTCCTAAAGTCTGAGCTAAACCTCCCCTGTAGGGAGTGTGACCAGATCAACCACTTTTCCTTCTGATCTGTAACATCCTTCTCTTTGAAGCAATTAGCAACATTGTTTCCTTTGTTATCTGTAAAAGGTAATCTCCTGCAGTGAACCTGTGCATAGTAAATGAGGACTACCCTCCATGTAATGGACCCAGAAAAGCAATAAAAGCATGTCCAGGCAGGGACTGAGCTCTCTGGCCCTCTCCCCCTCTCTCTCAGAGAGTGGCCATGCCATCTCTTTTTCTCCAGAGGACTTCTGTAGTCCGTGTGTATTTGTTCTCTAGCAGCCACAACATACATGGATCCTGCAGGCCAGGATCTGCCACATCTGTCGCCCAGGAACAGGGACCAGGGTTACCAGCCGCAGCACCAGCTTGGTCAGAGTGCACGCATCAGCTCAGATAAGGGCAGAAGACACCGAGTGCTTTTCAGGAAGGTCATAGGGTGTGCCGGATTTCAGAGAAAAAGGGATTTCTTCTAAGGTCACCCTCTCTTGCGACTGCTTTATACCTGTACCTTTTTTCCTAAGCAGGAGCCTTGCTCTCTCTCCCAAACATCTGCTGCAATCTCGCAGGCATGGGTTGAGCAGATAAAAGCCACAAGGGCGCTCGCCACTGGAAGCCACCTGTGGGAGGATTAGCTAGTATGTGGACCAGATTAGAACACTAGGTTTCCCGCCAGCCGCAAGCAAAGTCCATGCAACACTGTAAAAACACTCACAAGCCCATCCCCGCGGCACAGCCTCCAACTAGGTCCAGGCTTGGACAAAAGAGCGAAGACTTTCCCTTTAATCACCTTTAAAAACAGCAATTAGTTACAGGGTTATTTTAAAAGCATCTCAGCAAATTCTTTCAAACCGCCTCTTGCGGTCCTTTTGATTTTGCCATTTCCCTCCGTCCACCCGTGTAATGAAAAGCGGATAGTGAATGAGTGTTTCGGTTTGGACTAGACTCCAAAGATCGCTTTCTGGAAGAATTTAGTGTTAGTCATAGGCTTTGTATGAGAGCTTTTGGCACTCGCCAGCTCTGAAGACAAAAGGCACTTCCTCCCCTAGGCTAGAGAAATCGAGTGTTCCTAGGTGAGTCAGAGCCTTGCGAGGGTGTCTGGCGTCAATTCCCGAGGGACGTGCAGGGAGGGGCCTTATAGGGACCTCCAACACTGCTTAATCCAACTTTTTGGCTCTCCGGGAAAACGCCATATAAAGGTGGGTCACCTAGCGCTTCGAGCCCGGCCCTTGCAGTCCTAAATGCTTGGGGAGGACCCGAAACCCATAAGCAGGGCTAGGGTACTTGGAAGGTCTGATACCCCTCTCCCTGACTGCTTCACCAACAGTACATTTGACCCACTGCACTCTCCTCACTAGCAAGAAGTAGGATTTAAAGGTGCAGATGGAGAGAAACCCAAATTGAAACTGGTTTTATAATCGCTGCGCTTGCAGCAGGAAGAAATTTCAGAAAAGGTTCTTTTTGTTAAAAATTTTGTTTGACACATGGACATGAACTAAAGGAGGGGAGTGTGGGTGGGAGGGGGTATGCAGGGTGGAGGGGAATGAAGGGGAGAAAATGGGACAACTATAATGGCATAATCAATGAAGTATACTTAAAAAATTTTTGTTTGAAGGTTTCTACGAATCCTCTACCATGGGGAACCGGCTGTCTAAGGAACAGGAGCAATGTTTTCTTCTAATTCAGCAGCTTTTTTAGGGCTGCTGAATGTCTCCCAGATAAGGGATCTTTAGATTTGGAAGTATGGAAGAGAAGGACCAGTGTGCGCTAGCTAGGCCCTTCTCCTGGTTCGGGCCGGCTGCATTGAGCCTCACCGCCCCAAACCGCCACCGGCATGCACGCTCCCATTGAGTCGGGACTGGGTCTCTTCCCCAACAAGCAGTGGTGCAGAGGGGGGACTGATTTCCCTCGCGTCCCCTTCTCCCCTGGTGTGCACGGGGAGAAACCTTTCCCTGCGACCAGCACCGGGTGCAGTCCCAGACACACTGGCGCAGCTGTGACCAGCTGGTCCGCACCTGGGAACCGCAGTTCCTAGGAGTGCCTGGCCCGGGCGGGTGCCTAGCAGCAGACTTAGAACTGGTGCAAGCAGCAGGACAAGGAATTCCAGCCAGGGCTCCCTGAACTATTCGTTTCATAATATACTCCTTAAGTGAAACGTTTGGCAATCTAATCAACCTTAAGTTTTAAAAGACTTATGCTTATTTTGGAATGTTATGTGGATTATGTATATTGTAGAAAGTTCAAGTCGTAGAGAGTCTGTAAGGAAGAAATTAAGAAAGTGGAAGTGGAAAGAAGATAAGAGGAATAGTAAGCATCTAAGTCTTTGAAACACGGCCAATTCTAGACCGAGGAACTAGCAGGTCCTGAGAACAATAAGTAATTAACTTGCTGCTCAAACCCTTTGCAGCTTGCAGAAACAGCAGGGGCCTGTCTTTCCCAGCAGACACTAACTCAGGTGCTCTGTGAGCCCCTCCCCTCACTGGGGAATCAGCAAAGAGTGTTAGAGCTTGAGGCCTTCAGCCACTGAGGCCATCCACAAGAAATCGAGACTGATAATGGCCTGGGATATATTCAGGAACTATCCCCCAGGAATGTAACCATACTGGAAATATATACATATAACTTCTGAATTGTGATGATAGTTTAAAGTAACCCATAGACGAACACCTTGTGCAAAACAGCCCCGCAGCCCCACACCCATTGGTCTTATACAAAGACCCATTAGGGGAAGAAAAATGGCAAGGCCCAGTTGCACTATTAACTTGGGGAAGAGGATATACTTGTATTTTTTCCGGAAGGACCTTTGAAGCCGCTGATAAGGGTGTAGCCATATCAGAAAAGTCTTCCCTGGCAGCGACCCACTTCCACCCTATTAGACTCTTCCGATCCTGGATTCTCCAAGCTGAAGTGCAATTCCATCCAGCACTCCTGCAGCAATATTCATCACCGAAGAGGGATTTTTTTCTACCAATTTAAAAGGACAAATTGATAAATTGCAGCTAGAATTACATCAGCACCTGCAGGACATTCAACACTTAAATGAACTTAACAAGAATGTGGATCTTTGGAGCCACTGGTTGCTTACTGATTATAATAACGCTCTGTGTACTTTGCTGCATTTGTATTTTATTTTCCCAGGGTTGTGTAAGAGACCAGCAAATAGCAAGCTTTATGGGCTCTATTAGCGATCCTAACTGAAAACAAAGGGGGAAATGTAGGGAACCGCTTCGTATGGCGTGGAAAGGTAGCTCAGCACTCACATGGAAAACCAGTGGGGAGCGAGTGGCATGCAGGACCACGCCCACAGAGAGGTTTTCCCGTGGGAAATTGGCCTGCATTGCACCTAGACCGTTATGAGACTTGCTTTTGCTAAAACTCCCTCACCCTGAATTGAGGCAGCAAGGGCTTACTGTAACTTCCTAGAATCTGAGCTAAACCTCCCAAGTATTGAGTGGAACCAGTTCAACCCACTTTTCCTCCTGATCTGTAACATCTTTCTCTTTGAAGCAATTAGCAACATTGTTTCCTTTGTTATCTGTAAATTGTAATCCCCTGCAGTGAACCTGTGCATAGTAAATGAGGACTACCCTCCATGTAATGGACCCAGAAAAGCAATAAAAGCTTGTCCAGGCAGTGACTGAGCTCTCTGGCCCTCTCCCCCTCTCTCTCTCAGAGATTGGCCATGCCATCCCTTTTTCTCCAGAGGACTTCTGTAGTCCGTGTGTATTTGTTCTCTAGCAGCCCCAATATACACGGATCCTGCAGGCCAGGATCCACCACATATTACCAGAGTCAGACAGTGTGTTATCTGAAGTAACAGAGTGGGTACAGTTATTGCTGGATTGCCGATGACAGCTTCTGCTTGTGCTTCTGTGTGTTTCAGTCTTTGGTTTGCATGAAGAAACTGCATGCATGGTCCTATGGCTCAGTTCAGATTGTCCATTAGTTTTGCTTATAGTGATATATTCCTGGTACCTCCTGTGAACATTGGAAATAAAACAATACCTGTATTTGTGTGGCTTATTTGCAGAATCCAATATCTTATTCTTTGATTTCTAGTGAGAATGAATTAAGAGAATTAAAACAATTTGGCAGGCATTATACAAAGAGTCACTGTTGATTCTACATGTGCTCCCGTGGCGCATGCTTGCTTGGTTTGGGATTGGTCGAATTATTTCAGCTGGATACTCCCAAGAGGATGTCCTCTTCTTGCAGAGCCAGGAGCCATTTGAAGTTTCTGGAAATAAACAATTTTCTTAAGATAGTTGCTGTTATGACTCTCTCTCCCTTTTTTTCCCCAGGGAAAGGATGTTCTTCTGAGCCTTCATGTATGTGCTACTAGTTTTGCCATGATAATGTAAGGACTTTATTTTATTAATTCAATATTGTAGTATGAAATTAAGTGTATACATTCCCCAGGTGATTTATAGCAATAAAAACTATGTCTATATACTTAACACTGATGAAAGAGTACAAACAAGGTGATGTATTTGTTTGTAAAAAAAAAAAGGTATTCTCTTGTGATTGAGATATGGTAAGGCTGGCAACCAAGGGCCGTCAAAAAGCTAAGTGCTGCTGTTCAGGTGAGTTCTAGTCACACAAGATGAAAAAGTTCTAGAGACCTGTTATTCAAAAATGAGCGTATAGTTAACAATTCTGTAATGTGTTTTGACTACGATTTAAAAACATAAAACAAAACCCCCCAAAGTTGTGACTGGTAGACATGGAAGAAATGCAACCATATTTTTGTGAGAATGTGCACTGAAGAATTACTCATGCCCCTTTGAGTGCTGAGGAGTTAGAGAAATAAAATGCTTCTCCTCTTAATAAAGCTTCAGCAAGTCATTTTCATTAGCAGTGATGATTGATGAGGATTTTCTGTGACACTGCGGTCCCAGGAGCAGAAGTCACCATGTAAACAACCCTTTGCTAACAAACGAGGATTGTTCTCTTGGCTGGCTCCTGCACTCCGAAAGGAGATGAAGAAACAATGCGTGCTTTCCCTGATGCGAGGCCAAAATGTTCAAAGTGATTGTGACATTAGCTATTGGATTTCATGAATTTTATTAAATAAACATAATGGATTTTATTCATTAATTTATTCATTTTTCTCCGTTAAAAGTTTTAAAATGTGTCTGACGAGCTAAAATGTTTTCACTGTACTGTATAAGTCAGCAGTTTAGAGAATGTTAAAGGTTAATTAAACCACATTTAATTCTTTCCAAGTGCTTTGTTTCAAACACTACCTGTTATCCCAATCAAAACCTTTCTTTATAAGACATCTCTCAGGAGCATAAACATTTTTTTCTGCCCGAGGACATTTTGCCATTGCTTTTAAAGGGGGAGGGAGGAGAGCGAGAGAGAGGGAAAGAAGCATGGATCAGTTGCCTCTTGTACCTGCGAGCAGGGATGGGACCCACACCTGGGTATGTGCTCTGGTGACACTCCAACCCACCAAACCACAATGGTCAGGGGAAAGTAAACATATTTTGAGACAAACCTATGAGGTATGCTGGTAAAAGGTGCTCAAGGTGGTTACATAGTGTCCTGATGCTTAAAAGGAACTACAGATTTGCCCTGTGTGGTGATCTTGTGTCACTAACTCCACCTCTTCTGTCCCCTGGTCAGATAGGAAAACAACTAGGCATTTAGAAGAGTCATGTTTAGCCATTAAAAAGAGTGTAGAGAACTTTGACACAGAAGAGGAGAAAGTTCTCTCCC
The DNA here is from genome assembly GCA_004027735.1 of Carollia perspicillata. Lineage (NCBI taxonomy): Eukaryota > Metazoa > Chordata > Mammalia > Chiroptera > Phyllostomidae > Carollia > Carollia perspicillata. The sequence continues at coordinate 24,929 of PVKM010012135.1, read as the reverse complement.
TCTCTTATTGTTTGATTGGGTGAGTATATGGGGCTCAGATACCGGCAAGGAGAGATAGGAGGAAAAATGAAAGGGGAGTGCGATTCGGTTCTAAACTCATGAGAAGGAAGATGTGAGGGCCGTTGACAGGTTTACATATAATAAAAGGATAACTATTACAGATGAGGACAAAAGAAAAGAAGTTTCCGTTCATTTGAAAAGTTGTCCTATTTTATTGTTCCCCCCACCCAAAACTAGTATCTTGTACTCGAACTCTAGTTAAGGTGACTTGCATTTTATGTGGGGATTTAAATATTTAGATAAAGATTAAATTTATGTGCATTTTAACTTGAGTTCATCTGTATACCCATTTGGAATTGCCAAGAGTGTTTCTAATAATGAATGGATTTTTTTTTACCTCTTACATACCAAAACATTTGTATTTGATTATACACTGTTTAGTTCTACTCCAGTGTATTTTATTTAAAAGTTTTACCTTTCCCAATTAAAATGGAGGTTCCTTGGGATCTGGGTTTAAGTACTTTCCGCAGAGCCTTACACTGCTCAAATTAGTTTGTATTGTCTATAGGACAGCTTGTTTATTTCTGAAGCCCTGTGCTTGGCACAGTGACCGGCACACAGTAGAATTTCAATATATAGTTGTATCCATGAGAGAATGGGTGAAGTGGCTATTGCCTGAAGATGTGTAGGGGAGTAGGGTTCAGCAAATCTACAGAGAGAGAGCAGTAAGGTTTTTAAAAATTAGTGCATTCAGTTTCACTTGTAAAACAGATATTATTCAGAGAATTTTAGTAAATTAACTCTGGAGATAAACTGCTAAAATATTATGCTCTCAACTTGAAGTAGATTTACTAGAATAACATTGTCAGAGTGAAACACGTTGGCTTTGGCACAAAATTTGTCTTATTTTCAAGACACAAAAACAGACAAAACTTTAAAAAGGCATTAGCAAAATTTAACAGAGTTGACGTAATCTTTCTGTTTTACATATAAAAATGTGTGACTATATAATTGATATATATATACACATATATAATTGATTATATACACATATATCTGTATTTATTACATATGTAGACATATAGGTCTGCACTAATATGCTTGGTCTTTTCCTCAACCTCGTATCTTAACTTGCAACTGTAGGGTCCTTTTCTAGATGATAGACTGATCTATTATTTTTACGTAGGCTATTTCCATAATTAAAATTCCATGTCTCCCCAGGTTTCCATGAATCAGCAGTGCCCCAGAAAGTCTTTCCCTTCTTGGAACTCCAGGGAAGTATTGGAATGCAAAGAACTTGAAGAGGGAGCCTTGCCAAACAGATATTTTTGAACTTCAGCCTTGCTGAAGCAGATTTTTTGCACAAACACAAATCAAAGTTTGAATGTTCTTAAAAGAAGCATTTTCATGTAAGTCCAAAAAGGTACACTTTGGTTCTGTTTGTTTTGGCTAATGAAATGAAGTCTTGTTTTAACTACATGGCTGTTATTTTGTAAAAGGACCATAATAAATAATTCTATCTTTAATCTCACTAATGAGTAACTTGTTATTCAATGTAACTTTTTCAGTGGAAAATTAACAACGAAATCTTCTTTAACATCATTATTTTCTAGACCTGAATCAAAAGCTTTTCAGGGATTTTTGTAATACAATGGATTCTGATCGTGTTATTCAAATTCAGTATTTTCTTCAAAAGAATGATGACTTTTGATTTTGTCAGTAATTTAATATATTTTTGTTTTCTTAAAACAATAGAACTAAGACATATCAAGATTTAATTCATAAATACTTTGGAACACTCCGAAGAGCAACATGGGAGAAACTGAGAAAATTGAAACCCATAGAATAAGAGGTCTCTCCAAGTTTAAGGTATGGCATGTTTTGGTGTGGATATATGTATACATACTGTATTTTTTATAACTTAGGTGTTATAAAGTTGTTGGTGTGTTCATGAAGTGATCTAATATTAATGTTCTACTATCTGATATGGTGATAATTTCTTGCTTTAACTAAGTCTGTTTTGTGACTGAGAATATCTAAATAGGGTTATTGATTAAGGCAATTTAATCAGAGATGGTTTTGAAGGACTTACATGGAAGATGAGGTCTTTAAATTTTTCAGACACACATTGTATTACAGCAGGACTTATTTTCCTGGACTAAAGACCAATTAAATGCCCATCCTTCAGGGGCTTCAGGTCCAGAGGTGTGTGGGGATCTCTCCCAGAAAATGATTCCTTAGACAGAAATACTTTGTTGATCTATATGCAGTGATTACTCCACATGATCCAGCAAAACAAATATTTACTTCAAGCTCTGGCAACATACCAGGCATTCTCTGAAAGAAAAATGCCCATTTTGCCAGCTGTGTCTGATATCTTAACTATTCGATGGCAAAATGCAAAAAGAATTTGCTTCACAGAAAATTTGAATTTATTTTAAACCAGGGGATCTAGATATTTATCTTGATTCTTCTGTAAGTAGTGCCTGCAAATGGTTTCTAAACTAAGACACTGCCACCAATTTTCTCTCTATTGATAGTTTATTTTCTCTTTATACCTCTGTAGGGAAAATCTACACATGTATATGAAACTGTGGAATTACGGTACAGATCTGGAAAACTACTTTTTTCTGAAATTCCACTTTCATTATATTTTAAAAATTTCCCTTTAAATCATTCCTCAGTTCTCCTGTCCTCCTAAAACTGAGTGGTTGAAAGATAAGGATTGAGTCCAAGGCTCCCTGGGCTCCTACCTGAGTTAACTGCTTACTTGCTTCAAACTTAGACAAGTTGCTAAACCTCTTCGTGCTTCAGTTTTCTCATCTGAACAGAGTAAGAAAATACTCTCATCTCATAGGATTTTTCTTTTCACATGCTTGAAATAATGAGTATAATATTGTAAAAATTCAATAAATACTAGCTATATATTATTAATAGCATATGTTGATAAAAGTCATGTCAGGTGTTATTGATAAACAGGCTGTCTTTCATTTCTGATTACTTGAAGTTTGGCAAGATTAGACATTGTTCTGAATGTTATGGCAAAATGCTGCAGCATCAGTTTATCAGGTAAAATTGAGAGGCAGTTGCTTAGTAATCAGATGTGTGTGTGTGTGTGTGTGTGTGTGTAACAATAATGTATTTTTCAAACTGTGAATAACAAATTACAATAATTTAAAATGTGTTCTGCTTACATTGGCTTGATGATGTTAAATCTGAAGAAATCAATATTGTAAATTTATTTATTTCGTATATTTAACCAAATTTATCAAATTACATTGGTTAATAAAATAGGTTTCAAGTGTACAATTCCATAGTACATCATCTCTGTATTGTACTGTGTTTTTACCAGCCAAAGCCTATTCTCCTCTCGTCATCATTTATACCCCCTTTACCCTTTACCTGCCCCTGCTCCCCTTTCCCTCTGGTAACCACCATATTGTTGTCTGTGTCTATGGATTTTTTTTTGCTTAATCTCTTTACCTTTTTCACCCAGCCTCCCAACACCAATCCCTTCTGACAGCTGTCAGTCTGCTCTCTGTATCTATGAGTCTTTTTCTATTTTGTTTGTTTTTGTTCATGAGATTCTACATATAAATGAAATTATATGATATTTGTCTTTCTTTGACATATTTTTGCTGTGAACTTCAAATATGCTCATTAAGCAAAATTCTTTCGAAGGAGCCCTGACCTGTGTGGCTCAGATGGTTGTGCATCGTCCAGCAAAGTAAAGGGTTGTTGGTTCCATTCCTGGTCAGGGAACACATCTAGGTTGCAGCTTCAGTCCCCAGATGGGGTGAATACAAGAGACAAAGGATCACTGTTTTTCTCTTACATAAATGTTTCTATCCCTCTCTTACTCCTTCTCTTCCCTTTTCTCTGAGAACAAATAAATAAATTCTTAAACATTCTTTATAAAACATCAAAGACTGTTCTGTATATTTGCTTCAAATTCTGGAGCATCATTGTTAAAAAAATCTAGTAGGACTAGCATTATAAATATAGAGGTTATTTTGCACAACACATAAGTCAGGATCACCACTAGTTGCCTTGACTCTGTAAATAAAATCTGATAGTTTAGATCTTCTATGTAAGTGTTTCAGGAAAAAATCATTGGGAACATGACTCATTTAGTTTCCTTTCCTAAAACATTAAATAAATAAATTGCTCTACCAAACATGATCTGTACTTTATTTGGTAAACTTTGTTTTTAAATAGAAAACCTGAATTATAAAACCATGTGAAAACTGTTTACTCTCAATAATGTGTTCTGCCAAAATCTATAGTGTGAAGAGAGACAGAGTTTCTACAAGTGGTTTCTCTACAAAAGGATAAATAACTAGAGATATAGCCATATTATCTTGTTAGCCATATAACGGTTTGACTCGCACTGAGCTTGAAATTTAAATTTCTCAGGTCTTTTTCACATAATGTTCTATTCATATTTCTCCAGACATAATACAACGAACTCTTCCCTTAGGTGTATTTAATACTATTCCATCTCCTATTACTTCAGCTTACTTTCAGTTCTAACCAGTTTTTCAAGATGTTTTTGAATAGTTATTACACCATTAATTCATTATCTTGTATTGGGTGTCTACTATTCATCAGGCACTTACTAAACACCAAGGATGTGAAGGTAAATAATAGATACAAAGGTAAATTATGTATGTTTTTTATCTTTGAACTGCTAACAATATAGTGAGGGAGGACATTGTAGGCTTCCGAACACATAAGGGCAGGGATAGAAACAGACACACAGGGTGCTGGGAAGATGGGCGATCAAGCCCACCTGGGGAGCAGAGAGACAAGGAAGGCTCCACAATACCAGTGATGGTAGAGCTGAATTTTAAAAATTGAGTGTGTACGTATCAGTATCACAAGGAAAAGGAAAACATTACAAGATGGAGATTATCCTGTAAAAGGCACTGGGATATAAAATGGCATGGTGAATTTTAGGAACTCTAAGTAGAACATGATGTCTAGGGACAAGCAGCATGATCTGATACTGAGATATACAAAGTCTGTTCAGAAGGCATCCAGCCATATGATATGAAAAATAGAGGCATTTATTGAAGAAGAAACATTGTATATAGGATGAAAACATTGTATATAGGATGATGACGCTTTGGTCCCCTTCGAAATAGGCACCTTGGGACTTCTCACAGTTCTCCACATCGCCATCAGCTGCCCCATAATATTTTCCTGAATAACACTGATCATCAGAAATCTCTTCCCTTTCAAAAATGATTTTAGTTTTAAGAAAAGCCAGAAGTCACAGGGCACCAAATATGGGCTGAAAGGGGGCTGAGTCACATGAGTGATTTGATGATTCACAAAAATACTCTGCACAAGACATGATGCATGAGTGGGCATGTTGTCATGATGAAGCTGCAAATCACCAGTTGCTTATAGCTGTGACCTTTTCAATCATCCAAATAGTTTTCATGGAAGAATGTTCAAGCTTAATGCAAAATATGATGCAGATTGGTTGCTCTACTCGTTGTCATTTTGAATGCGACAGCCACACAGTACACATGCTCACTCAACAGCATCTACAGCTCCCACTGACTAGTACAGTGAAGTTGTCATTGTTCACACATGTGCATTCCAGTCCACTCTCCTTGGCTGCCAGGTTACATTGATGTCACACAAACTGTTCTTATTATATTAACAATGGCTGGACTTTTTCTGGACAAACCTCATAGCTAAGGCATTGTTTACCCTCTAAAACAGTTGGATTTTTATTTATGGGAAGTCACTTGGAAGTTTTCTTTTTTAAAAGATTTTATTTATTTATCTTCAGAGGGGAAGGGAAGAGAAGGCAAGAGGGAGAGAAATATCAATGGATGGTTGCTTCTCGTGCATCCCCTGGTGGGAACTGGCCTGCAACCCAGGCATGTGCCCTGACTGGGAATCGAACCACAGTCCTTTGGTCCACAGGCCTGCGCTCAATCCACTGAGCTACAATAGCCAGGGCTGAAAGTTTTAAGTGGTAAAATCACACTCTAACAATAAATCTTATTAATTTATTTATCATATATTTACTAAGCTCAAAATTATTTGCAGTGACAAGTACAGCTGAGACAAGAGGTGGACAAGACTATTAGAGACTAAAATATGATTGTAATTGTCTCAGTTAAATTCTGCATACATTTGAGAGATTTCAACATATGGGTAACAATAAAAGCCATGGGAGTAAGTGAGATTTCCCAGAAGATGATATATAGCAAAAAAGAATAGAGGGTATGAAGATAAAACCTGAAGAGTTTAGCCACGAAAAGATATGACTGGATAGAGTCTGGCAGGTAGGAGGAGCTATAAATATGCATGGGGGTAATTTGAGGAATAAAAGAGAGATTAATGAGGTCAAATGACTCAGAGATATCAAGTAAACTGACAAGAAGAATTTGGAAATCAGGAAGTTGTCTATGACCTTTTATGGAGTAGCTTCAGGAGAGACAAGAGTGTAGGAGAATAAAGCATGAATAAAAGTTTAAATAGTCTAGGCAATGAGTCTAGACTTTTTCCAAACATCTTGATGGTAGCTGTAGTAGCTACCATCACAAGTGAGGAACTGTAAATATATACGTAGATATATCTTGAACATATTAATAAGCTAGTGAGGACAGAGGCAGTAAATAGTGTGGTGCTGAAAATAGAGGAGGAAGGCAATGTCTGATGAGTCAGGATCTCAGAAATGGGAAGGATGGATTCAAGAGCATGGGTGGGGGGATTCTGTGTGCGGGTGTAGATTGACTGGTCTCTAGGGTGACCAGTAGGGTGGCAGTGTCACCAGGAAATATCTTTAAATAGGGCCAAGAAAACAGCTCTGGCGTAAGATTGGAGACCACCAATCTCATTCATGTTGACCTAAATCTCTTTATCTCTAATGTGTTGATGTTGAAGCAGTAATTAATCTACATAATTTTACTATTGTCCAGTAATCAATGCTCCTTTTTCAAATATTTTCCTGAAATATAAGTCTTTTTTTTGCTAATTTAATAAAACTATCAAAATTTTCACTTCTCAGATTTTTAGTAAAACCATGGTAGCTCCTGGTGATCACAAAGGTTCTATTTGTGAAGTTGTCCTTTATTTTTGTTACAGATTGTACCAACCTGACTGCTCTCTGTAACTGTGATTCAATATATGAAAATTTATTATATTCATATTTCTTTATCATAGCAAGTACCTGTTCTGTTTAGAAACATTTTTATAATAGTTTGCAATTAAAATATTGCTTTAAATAAATTAACTGGCAGTGAACAATAATCTAATGTATAATTTTCATATTACTTTGAATAAGAAAGACCTTGAGTAAATTTGCAACAGAAATTATGTTTTTCTATAATGTTATGTTACTTTTTTCATTAACATATATGTATCCTTTTGTACTACAGATAACATTGTAGAGCTAAAGTTCTTTTTAAATCATTAGCTATACCTTATTTTAAACAACTAATTGTTTCTATGTATGTACAAGATAATTCTATAAAATAATGAGACTACAACTGTATACTAAGTTTAATATCACTAATCAATTAGCCTCACTTTGAATTTTCAAAGACAGAACATGGTATGAAAGACCAGAAAAGCAAACCACATTAAAAATTTCTTGCAAATTCAAGGGTGACTTAAGTTGGAGACAATCAGCCTTGTGGTAGAAGACATTCTGTCAACAGCTGGCAAACATTCAATTTAAAAATAAAGGCAGTCAACTGTACTTGAACAACAATAAAATAAAATAAATGAAAAAATAATTCGTTCATGTTTTCTTATATTCTTTTCTCCTTAGATATTTCTACTGGCAATAACATGTGCATTTATATCCAAAACATTATCTGGATCTTATATGAACTCTATGCTTACACAAATAGAGAGACAATTCAACATCCCGACATCACTAGTTGGATTTATTAATGGGAGCTTTGAGATTGGTAATGAATTATTCCTGTATTTCTCTTATATTTTATCTATAGAGCTAGTCTGAATTTTATTCTCCTTATTTGTTGCTTTAGGCCATTTAATCTTACTGAATAGCATATTTTCTGAAACAGGTTGAATATCCTAGCTAATTTTGGAATATGCTTTGAAATAATTCATTTAAATGTTACTTGTGAATGACACCTAAATATTGTCACATATCCCACCACTGGGCATTTTACTCCAATAGTTTTGGGTTATCTAGCATAAGTAACTGAGTATTTAGAATACTTACACTTAATATATCATCTGATAACTCTTTGGGGCTCTGTCTTCATACTTAGAAGATATAATCATAATAGGAAACAAAGGAATCTGTTTTCCGAAGGGAAAAGACAAATATTTTCCTTCTCCTGTTGTTTCTGGGAGCTTGACTGTTCTTTCTGAGTGCAGGGGCAGGAAGAAACTGCTGGCACATCTCTCTGAATTTAGGGAAGAATGAAGTCTATTCTTAGGCTCAGATTTTTGTGGATGATGGGAAGATGTGAGGATAGAGAGGAAGAATGAGGGAGAGAGATTTTTCCTGTGAACATGAGAAATATGAACGGCACTCCTTTACATTGTAAAGGAGTTATGGCTTCTACTTCCTTCAAGGTAAAAATTGCCTTTAATATATTTAATCAATGCCTGAAAGAAAAATCAGGATTGAGGAGAGACAGAACTGAAATAAGTGGTATTTGATCTTGTCTCCTAGTGTTCAGCTCCCTGTATCACCTGAATGCCAGATTCTGATGATGGCATCAGAAATAACTCTTATATAATCTTGTGCAGACTTAGCTCACAGTCTCATGGAGGACACAAATGCAAAAGAATAATTTTAATTGAATGCAGTCAGTTTGGTGACATAAGTATACGCAAGGTCATATACTTCTCTTGAGGAATTTAGGCCCTTGAAGGATGAGTAGTGTTTTCAGGTGAAGAAACAGGGTTAGGTAAGTGTGAATGGAATTCCAACAGGAGAAACGTTAAGGTGAGGCAGCATATAGCTTGTGTGGGGAGCAACATTCAGCCCAATGTTACTGACTGGCAAAGCTTACGGTAGAAATTACTGAGATGCTAGTTGGGAGAAACAGACTGTGGTTAGCCTTGTGTGCTAGCTGCGGAACTTACTTTTCCTTTAGGTAATGCGGAGTCACTAAGTGATCGGCAGAGATTATTAAGATTTCTGTGCCAAGGACTCTTTGGCAATCTCATGCTGTATGGTCTCAGAATATTATTTTGAATAGCATAAAACAAAAACAATCAGGGTAAAAGAAAACCAATTATATTGAAATACAATTATCAAAATATTAAAACAACTTGTCATATAGTGGTATTTGTGCTTATCAACAGATTAAATACAACATCAACACTGATTTTGAAATAGTGTTTTTAGTGTTTTGAGGTATCCGCAAGAACTGTGGTATCATATGAAAATAACTATAACTTCTATTGGTGTCAATCTGTGACAAAATCATAGGTACCATTAATACTACTATAGTTTACCTACTTTCATTGTCAAAGGTGATGCTAATGTTTAGTTAAAAGTCAGTGAAAATAAAGATGAAATGTTTTTGTCACTCAAGTTTATGAAACCCATTATTTATACCCATGGATTCCTTGGGGGTTTATGGACTAAGACCCCTTTTTAAAGCAAATGTCAGACTTGCTTTCCATGCTTGTGGCTGTGTAGGAGAGAGACTTGAAGACGGCCAACCAGACTAGGGCAGAGAGGGATGGAGGAGGCCATGCCAAAGCCCAAGGGAGAACTACGTGAGCCTGAGTTAGGATCATATGCACAGAAATGAAGAGGGGACCACAGAAATATTTAGGAGCTAAATTCCAGACAACTCAGTGATGGATTGTCTGTGTTGGATGAGGAAAGAGGGTGTCCTTCAGTTTACAAGCTGGGCAGTGGAGTGCATAGCCTTGCCGAGACAGAGAAGAGGGGAAGGAGAACGACATTATGGCGGTGGCTATGGGGACAAGGATGAGTTCTGTTTGTGGTAGTACCAGTGAGACCTTTGGGTAGCAATGTCCATGTTGTAGTTAGATGAGTCTGAAGCATTGGAAAACTGTCTGGCCTGCAACTGTTGATTAGTGGGTAAGTAAGTGGTTGTTAAAACTGGAGAAGATGAGGCTATTCAGGGAGGGGATAAGGGCGATAAGCACAACAGACAAAGAATGGATCCCTGAGGTGCACCAATATTTGAGGAACAGGGAGAAGAAGGGAAACCATGGAAGTGTTAAGAAAAGGGATAGACAGTTAACAGGAGAAACAGAAGAGAATAGTATTATAGACACCAAGGGAGTAGAAAGTTCCAAAAGAAAGAAATTGTCAACTGTATCAAAAGCATTAGAAACATCCAGTTAGATAAGAATAGAAAGTGTCCCTTGGGTTTTATAGTAAGGGGATAACCAGTAATCTTTGCCAGGACACTGCCAGCTAAAGAGTGGACCTAGAAGCTAGAAAGGAGAGAGAGTAGTGACTTTAGGAGATAATGGCAGGAAAAGAAGTGGACTCTGTGAACACAGATGAATATCAGGGTGGAGAGAAACTAGGGGACAGCTGTAGCTACAATGCGGTGTAGAGAAAGAGGCTTACAACACACGAGAAAGGCTTTAATCCTCGGAGTAAGTTTCTGGGGAGAATGGAAGTGCCCAGGTGGTTTGTTTGGTCTTGGATATCCTGAGAGACACCCCAGTTTCTGAAATGAAGGAACATGGTAAGGACATAAGGTGGGGAACTCAGACATCTTCATGTTGGATTGCCCCAGATTTCTTGACAAAGGAGGAAATATTAGGTTTAGAAAGTGAGTGGTGAGAGGTGGCCTGGGGAGAATGATGAAGATATGAAGTCGTTGTTGAGAGGACAAGGAGAGGTAATTTACAGATGCCAATAAAAGTATACGTTGCCTCTCCTTTTGAGAACAGGTATAGATTTTAAATAGAGGTCTCTGGAGACAACACCTCCACCATAGATGGCTTTGATGATGGAGATATTATTTATATATTCAGTTGAAGTAAAATTGACACTCAAGGTTATATTAGTTTCAGGTGTACAACAGTGATTTGACACCAGTAGACACTGAGAAATGATCATTAATAAATCTAGTTATCAGATGATGGGGATTTTAGAGACCTGGAGTAGTCAGTGTGGCTGCTATGGCTGTGGAGGTGGTACACTCCATTAAAAATACTGCAGGGGCTGACACGTCTTCTGCTTACAAGGCAGACTAGGAAGAAATAGATATGGAAAGAAAAGTCTTCAAAACACACAATATCACACAGAAAATTATTAACTCTTTTAAAAAAGAGTTAAATTTGTTTTTTATAATCTTTAAGCTCATTGTAGAGACGTTGCTTATAGACAGTAAGGTCAGGGTAAATATGTATTGATTATTGAATTAAACATGTACGGTTTGAGAATGTACTCCTATGTTTGACTCTTTCCTCCATACTTTTCAAGGGCTGGCTCATAATAATAGGGCCCATCCCTTTAGTTTCTTTATCCTAAATCCTTATTTTAAGCCATGGAAATAAACTTTTCACTGAGGTATTTACTCCTCAAATCCAGACTTATTTCTAACACAAGTGGGAAAAGTGGGGAATCCACTATTTTTTATTTCTAAGGAAAGAAGTAGAAATAAACATGGATCTCTGGCTTCGTTATGTTGACCAATATAAAGTTATATTTGCATTGTAAGTTCTAACACACATATCTATCTGAATCTGACTTTTGCTTCTCTTTTCAAACATAGAAAAACATTACAATAGTCCACGGAGCAGGCATGGAGAGAGAGGCCAGAAGCGACCTTTGCTCTGACACCTCTTTTGCATTCCATTTCCTCAGGCTAGATAGTCACAAACAGGGACTTTAAAATTTCCCAGAACTGTTCTTCAATCCCTTCCACGGGCTTCCCTTTCTCTGTCCCTTTAATGGTCAGTGTTGCACAAAGATCTGTTTGTGTATCTTTCAACATTGGGAAATTCAAACAATTGAGTGAAGCTGTTCATTAAGCTATTGTACATACTTACTAAAATATTTATTTTTATCTCATTTTTTTCCTAGGAAATCTTTTTTTGATTATATTTGTGAGTTATTTTGGAACCAAATTGCATAGGCCTATAATGATTGGTGTCGGATGTGTGGTTATGGGCCTAGGGTGTTTCTTACAGTCTCTACCTCATTTCCTCATGGACCGGTAAGCCTTCAGTCTCTGATGACCTTTCGGGTTCAATGTTCAACTGCAGGAAGTGAACCATGAAATTTCTTTTCTAGGAACAATGCTTTCCAGCAACACAGAACACCTCAGTGGAAATCAAAAGACGCAGTTTCTTTCCCACCTGTCTGTTTCACGCTCTCGGCTGCCTTGCTCCCACTTACATAGTCACATACATTTTGTTAATCTATAATATAGAGATTTGGGGCACCTCTTTGATGAAACTGAGTCTGATGTAAAGATTTTTAGGACCTTGCAAAATCTGAGATTACCACTTTCTTGGGGCTATTTAGACCCTTTTAATTACAATGAAATTCTGTTTAATTATAGGTCAGCAAGAGACAGACAGGTCTGAAGTTTGATTTGATTTTAATTTTTACTAAAGTAATAGGTACACAAAGTTGTAAAAATAAAATTATGTTGAAAGTCTCACTTTGAAAAGAGCTGTCCCCTGCCACTTTGACATTGCCCACGCCACTGCCTTCCGGAGGCAGAGGCTTGTAGCTCTTCATTCCTTCTGCTGCTGTTCGCCTCCATGTTTCTAACGAAATGTTCATTGTTTTAATTTTTGACACTTTATAATTATGTCATATGTACTGACTTCCTACTATAAAATCATATTTACTCTTTCCAAGTGTATGGCTATGTCAATATTTTATCATTCATGTCACATGTCACTTTTTATTTTCCCTGGATGTATAGTTGCCTTATTTTTTATTTGCTTCACTTTCTTTTTATCTCTCACCAAACTTTCCACTGATAGGGCAACATCTTCTCAATATAGTCATGCATATCAGATGGTTTCAGTTCTATCTTAGAGATATCTCTTCTGGTACCAGCAACTCTCCGTCTACAGTCCAAATGGGAATGCTCTAGGCCTGCTACATGGTGGCTTCCTTAAAATTTTCCCTCACCGTTATCCTTGGGAATTTGCTTTGCCTCTTTCCTCTATTCAGCTACTTATTTCCTAAGTATCATATCTTCTGCTTTTTTTTTTTTTACTGTCGCTTTTTCTTGTGGAAAATATTGTCTAATAGGTTTTTGAAAAAGTGTTTAAAGGAAGTAAAAAGTTTAGTGCCTTGAACATCTGACAGTATTCTCACTCTACTCCCACACTTGGTTGATAGTTTGGCTGGTACAGAACTCCAGGTTAGAGATATTTGCCCTAGGACCTTTGGAGCTGGCTTCTGCACCCTGCGCCTCTTTCCTCTGCTAACCACCATACTGTTGTCCGTCTGTTCAGTTTTATATTCCACATATGAGTGAAATCATATGGTTCTCAGCTTTTTCTGACTGATTTATTTCACTTCGTGTAATTTGCTCACGGTCCATCCATGCTGTCACAGATGGTAGTATTTCACCTTTTCTTTCATGGCTGAGTGGTACTGCATCGTATATGTGTACCACATCTTCTTTATGCCACCCTCCATTGAAGGACTTTTCGTTTTTTTCCATGTCTTGGCCACCATTACTGATGCTGCCATGAACCTAGGGGTTTGATTTGATTTTAATTTTTACTAAAGTAATAGGTGTACAAAGTTGTAAAAATAAAATTATTATTCACATATCTGTGAGTAAATGTTTTCAAAATTTTCAGGCAGATACCCAGAAGAGGCATTGCTCAGTCCTATGGTAACTCTGCTCTTCAGTTTTTGAGGAACCTCCATACCGTTTTCTACAGTGGTTGTGCCAGTCGACATTCCCTCCAGCAGGGAATGAGGCTTCCTTTTTCTCCACAACCTTTGTAACCCTTGTCATTACTTGTTTTCTTGATAATCACCATTCTCACAGGCATGAGATTTTCTTAACATGTTTCTTAACATAATCATGTTTCCCCTGTGTTCATACAGATATGAATATGAATCTACAATTTCAGGCAATTTGTCCTCAAACAGTTTCTTGTGTGCTGAAAATGGAACCCAGAGTTTCAGACCAACAGATGATCCATCAGGTTGTTGACTGCATTTTGTTGTTTTTTGCTCATTGAATTTGTAACTAAACACGTGCTGCTGAGGGGTTTGAATGAGTTACTAGGTTTATTAAGTAACTAAGATAAATGAACACATGTTTTCTTTTTTCCGAGTTTTTTTGGAGCAGACCCCAGAAGGGAATAGGAATGGCTAATAATAGAGAATGTTATTCCTATATATTTGAATATACTTATTAAGACTTCTTTGTCTATTCTTTAAAATAGTTATTTAAAAATGAGTCAAAGATATCCACCAAGGGCCACTGTGGAGTTAATTCCACAGAGGAAAACATCTTAGAAGAATGAATTTATGCTGATAACTTATTCTATACAGTGATAGATAATAGACATAGAAACAAAGTCCTAAAGAACTACAGTATCACTGATCTTCTAGAGTGGATCAGAGGAAGCAGGACATACGCCATAGCTCTCATGTACTCTTTTCTTTCTACAGAACTAGGAATTGTCTTCTTTTCATTTCTTTGTCAGAGATACTGCTTTACATTAGTGGCGCCGCCTCTAGCATTCTGTAACCCCAGGTGCACACATGCAGACACGCAGGCAGGTCTCTGGCCCATCCTATGCTAAGGGACCTATATAATCTGGTGACACTTGGTCTGGAGGTGACTCTGTTGATTTAATTCTGAACAGAACTTTTCTTCCTGTGTTGGGGACATTTTTGTCTTTTTGCTGGATTGTATCAGTGCAGTTACAGTGGTCCCCAAGACTGGGAATTTCACTGCTAGCGTGGAATCAGAGGGACCCAAAAGAATTTCAAGGGGTATAAGAAAGCTGTCTCAGAAACTATAAACCCAAGGAACCCCTTGGGGAAACAAAGAAAAACGGCAACATCAGCAGTAGCCTGTGCCTTCTTCTTGAGCTGGCTTCTGCCAAAGGCTGACCTAGGTCCTATTTCTGTTCCTTTTTTTATTTTATTAATTAAAAGAAAAATCTGCATTGTAGGAGGTAAATCAAAAACTTCCCAGTCTGGTGAATCTTTAGGAAAGTCTGTTAACTCTTTGATCAGCTGGCATTTTCAGTTTTGCTCTCAAGTAGGCCTAGAGTTTGCCAGTCATCTCTAGACACAAATCACTGTATTCACTGCAGAAAAAAATATGAATATCCAGAAATGGAGTGTTCTGGACTGGAAGTGACTGAGAGATAGACTTCACAAGAAATTTTCAGACCCAGCTGTGCTCAAGACCCTCACATCTGTGGGTAGCGCCTGGCCAGTCTATAGTAGATGAGAATAAATTGTAATTCACTTTCCTGAAAACATGACTCTACAGAATCTCTTCCTTAGCAGCTATTTTTGCTTAGAATAGAAATGACTAAGTCTTCAGAAGTTTTTCTATCTTTCTCCCTTTTAGTTCTCTTTGGCTTAGTCTTTGTTATTCTATTAAGTACCTGCTACTCCAGTATTTCAGGTGAATTTCTTTATCAAACCTTATTTGGTGGTTCCAGTACAGAGTAGACTGTAGAGAAAATGTGGTTAATACCCAGTTAAATATTTTTAGGGTCTATAAAGTAATTACAGCTGTAGAGAATTCAAACTTTTGTGAGACTCATTTAAATCTTATGCATAGTATCAATTTTAGGGAGGGATATTTGCATATTTTTCTCCCTTTACACTTAGTATAAAAATGGGATAGCACACATAGCAGCTAACTAGGTCCTGAAGTTGTTGGCAAACTGGTTTTCTGTAGGAAAAAAATAGCTCAGATTTTTAGTGTTTTCCAACTTTTCTGCTGTAAATAATCCCATTAAACTACCAAGTGAATGTCACTAAGCATGGTAGTTTGATGAATAGTATATGCATCTCTTCCAACCAAGTAAGAAATGGCTCTAGCACACGCATTATACTTCACCATACCTAAGTACTCTCGGAAAATGCAAGAGGGAAGACCCAGTGAGTCACTGCTGGCATGGTAATACAAATCACTTACAAGGTGAAATGCTTACCAAAAACTTAGAGTTATAGCTATATTTATAGGTTAATACTTTACTATCAAAATATTAATGCAATGTCTTTTTTTTTCTTTCAATGCAGAGTGTGTGAAGGAAGTTAAATCATTAATGTGG
This sequence comes from Carollia perspicillata, assembly GCA_004027735.1. Taxonomy (NCBI): domain Eukaryota; kingdom Metazoa; phylum Chordata; class Mammalia; order Chiroptera; family Phyllostomidae; genus Carollia; species Carollia perspicillata. Next base: position 8,690 of record PVKM010012135.1, on the reverse strand, counting down.
GTGTATGTACTAGTAGGAAATGTGATACGTGGAATGGGTGAAACTCCCATTATGCCTTTGGGTATTTCCTACATCGAAGATTTTGCCAAATCTGAAAACTCTCCTTTATATATTGGTGAGTTTGAAAATCTGCCTTAACCTCTTCTCAGGACAGCTAAATTCCTTGAGGGAGGATATTAGTTATTATTTGGACTTTTATTGCTTTTTGGAATGACGAACAGAGTACCTAGGCACAGTTGGTTATCAATAAAAGTTTGTTAAATGGAACAATTACATGCTAACTCCAAATAAGCCACTTTGCTAAATCTGCTTTTTGCTCTTGAAAATATCACTAATCCAGTGCCCCAGGAGCTCTCTTTGACTTCTCCATTGCTTTGGTGCCACTCTACGCCCAATCTGTTAAGAGATTACCAATGTTTTCTTGAAAATATCCCTTATATTCAAAACTTTTCTCATTATATTAATTATGTCTATTTTTTGTTTGGGTCATCATTACTTCACTTATATATTGTCATAAGTTTTTTATTGGTTATTTTATTTGTAGTATTTTCTTTTATTATTTTCTCATAAACATGCTTGTAGTATAATTTTTCTCAAATGCTGCTTTCATTGTATTTTCTTTCCCATGTTCATGAAACATACTGAATCTGAATCTGGTTCTTTACTAAATCTGAAACCTTCACTTATGCTTAGCTCTGTACTCAATTTATCTATCTAGTTTCCTATATAGTTCCACTTCATCACCATCTCTCTATACTGGTCAGGTTTTATCATTATTTACCTGTCTTCATACTTTTGATTGTTTTCTTAAATTTTTCTTTTATAATATCCATCAATGTCATCTCCCACAAGAGCCAGTATAAAACTTACCATCTTACATTGTCTTCTAATCTTCTAAATATTTCTAATTTATTATTTATTATATATAACTTGCATATATTCTTTAGTTAATTCACCTGTTGCCTATAAAATCATAACTTTGAGTACAGCAACATTTTGCTATTAATGTGGACAGACCTTTTAAAAACCAGAAAAGTCAAAGAGGGTGAGAGAAGATTAAATAGAATTATACTTAATCAAAATAGATTAAATGTTTAGGAATCATTACCCCTAAGAACTTTTGGCAGCTTTTGAAAACTCACTGAATTCACAATAATCTTGTTCAGTGTTTTTCTGTTTGATCCTTTCAGATACCTTCATATATGTTTTTGAAAGAATACAAATGCTCACCTGCACTAAGTTAACAAACACCTTGCTACAATATTTCTTTATTCAACAAATACTAGTGTGTATAATATATAGACATAATTGTTTTAATCTATATACATATTAAGATAAATAAGCTATGGTCCATATAAAGTTTAGACATGAATAATTACATAGTTATAAATAAATGAAATTTGGTAAATACATATGTGTAATTACAGTTAAAAATTAAATTTGAAAAATGAATTAAAGATGTGTGCATATAATTAAATAACTATAACTCAATTAGCTATACTTCAAGAAAACGGTTCCATGTATGGTTCTATAGTTTTGGAGAGAACACAAAGGCTAGCAATACAGCTTGAAAATTACCTATACAGAGACGATGAATGAGAACAAGAGTGGTTGCTAGGAGAAGCTATATACAGCAAGAGGTCCTAGGATAAAATTTTAGAGAACACTTCTATTTAGTAGAGTAAGAGGGAAAGAATCAAGTCATAGAGGAAAAAGTGAAACAATAAATGTATAGTTTTGGTCCAGCCAAGATAGAGGCATGGCTAGATATTCTTCCCTTCCTTGCACAACCTAAAGAAGGATAACAGCCAATTTAAAAACAAAAAACAACCAGAACTGCCAGAAAGTCGATTTGTATGGAAGTCCAACAACCAAGCAGTTAAAGAAGAAACATTCATCTAGGGTGGTAGGAGGGGTGACAACAGGCAGCTGGAGCAGAGAGGACGCACGACAAGGCTGCAGCTGGAGGAACGGGTGGGTCAGGCAGCAGCTGGCCAACTGGACAGTCCCACATTCACGTGTGGATAAGCCAGGAGGAACAACTGGGAAGTGAGACAGACCATGCAACCCAGGGGTCCAGGGCAGGGAAGAGAAAGTTTCCAAGCCTCTGACTGAAAAAACCTGTGGGGGCTGTGGCAGTGGGAAAAACCGCCAGTCTCACAAGAGAGTCCATTGGAGGGGCCTACAGGGTCCTAGAACATACACAAACCCACCCACCCAGGTGCAATTTGCTTGTAGGTGGCAGAGGAAGTGACTGAAAGTGGGGCAAAAGCCAAGCAAGTGGCATTGTTCCCTCTCTGACTCCTCCCCCACATACACCTCAACAATGCAGCAAAGTGGCTCACCTTGCCCTGGTAAATACCTAAGGTTCCTCCCCTTACTACATAACAGGTGTGCTGAGACAAAGAAATATGGCCCAAATGAAAGAACAGGTCAAAACTTCAGAAAAAGAACTAAATGATGAAGAGATAACCAAGCTATCAGATGCATAGTTCAAAACACTGGTAATCAGGATGCTCACAGAAATGGTTGAGTATGGTCACAAAATAGAGGAAAAAGTGAAGGTTATGAAAAAAGTGAAATAAAGAAAAATACACATGGAACCAACAGTGAAGCAAGGAAACTGGGACTTAAACCAACAATTTGGAACAAAAAGAAATAAATATTCAACTGGAATAGAATGAAGAGATAATAATTCAAAAAAATGAAGCGAAGCTTTGGAATCTCTGGGACAACTTTAAATATTCCAATATCTGGATCATAGGTGTGCCAGAAGGAGAAGAAGAAGAGCAATAATTTGAAAACTTATTTGAAAACATAATGAAAGAAAACTTCCCCAGTCTGGTAATGGAAATAGGTTTGCACGTCTAGGAAGCTCAGAGAGTCCCAAAGAAGTTGGATCCAAGGAGGAACACACCAAGACACATCATAATTAAATTACCCAAGATTAAAGATCAGGAGAGAATCTTAAAAGCAGCAAGAGAAAAGGAGACAGTTAACTACGAAGGAATTTCCATAAGACCATCAGCTGATTTCTCAAAAGAAACCTTGCAGGCAAGAAGGGGCTGGAAGGAAGTATTCAAAGTCAGGAAAAGCAAGGACCTACATCCAAGATTACTCTATCCAGCAGAGCTATCACTTAGAATGCAAGGGCAGATAAAGTGCTTTCCAGATAAGGTCAAGTTAAAGGAGTTCATCATCACCAAGCCCTTATTATATGAAATGTTAAAGGGACTTATCCAAGAAAAAGAAGATGAAAAATACAAACAGTAAAATGACAACAAACTCACAACTATCAACAGCTGAACCTAGAAACAAAAACAAAAACAAAGCAAACTAATCAAACAACTAGAACTGGAACAGGATTACAGAAATGGAGATCACATGGAGGGTTATCAGCAGGGAAGGGGTGGGTGAAGAATGGGGAAAAAGGTACAGGGAATAAGAAACATAATTGGTAGGTACAAAATAGACAGCAGGAGGTTAAGAATAGTATAGGAAATGGAGAAGCCACAGAACTTATATGTACAACCCAAGGACATGAACAAATGGGGAGGAGGGGAATGTGGGTGGGAAGGATGTGCAGGGTGCAGGGGAATAAAGGGAAGAAAAAAACCAGGACAACAATAACCAATGAAACATACTTAAAATTATTTTGTTAATTATAAGACAAAATAAACTCATTTTCATAAATAAAACAAAACACAACAAAACAAATAAATGTATAGTTTTGAGTCTTGGGAGGAGAATGTCAAAGAGAAGTTGGCCAGCAATGTTAAATAACATGAAGAGGTTAGGAGGATGAGGGCCGGAAAAGGACACTGGTTAAATGACCCAGAGATCATTGGTGCTACCACTTGAGATTATTTCGAGTAGGCCGTGGAAGGATTTGAGTAGAGTGAATGAGTGGTCAGGAGGCAGAGGAGAAGGGTCGTGAAAGGGAGGAGAGCAGGGTGGATCTGCTGTATTGTAGGTATCGGTGGATGGAGGAAATTGGACAAACACAAGAGAAGTGTTTGGTTGAACAAGACCTCAGAGAAGATAGTAGAAGGTGTTGACATGAAGAGGTCGGATGCACACAGAATTAACTAACCTGTAGAGCTGTGGAGAAGGCAGAGACAATGGGCAAACACGTTTTGAAGTCAAGAGAAAGACAGTAGAAGTTCACGTCTGGATTTTCAGTGAGCAAACAGGGTGCAGCATAGATTCTGGATTGTGCACAAGTTATGAGATAACGAAAACAATGAAATTCCAGATGACTAAGAAGTTATGAGGAGAGCGGGGACTGATGGAAATAGAAGATAAGAACCTGAAGGGCAACAAAGGAGGTTTTGATAAAAGTGAAGTATCAGTAATAGTGAGGACAAGGCCAGAGGAAGCTTCAAAGAGAAGACCCGGGAGTAAGGCTTTTTGGAGGACTGTGCCACAAGAAATTCATGATAACATGGTGTTGTGTTAGAATTCCTCTAAAAACGTGGCTATGGCCTCAACGTAGTCTTACTGCACATTGTGGCTTCAGTAATGTTATGATTCCAGCCTACACTGCTCCAGCAAGTGGCTTTAAATTAGGAAGTTTTTTCTTCCATGTTCACAGAACAAACTTATTACTTATATGTACAGCAAGCTTAATTTTTTTACAAGATGAATATCTAAGGCAAACATATCTAAAGCAAAAGTAATTCAGTTTTTAGAATCTTTGTGGAATTAGAACTCTTTATGTGGATATACAACTATACTCTAACTTTTTATTTTCCTTTATCTCTAGGGTTTGTACAAACAGGAGCCATCATTGGTCCTTTGTTTGGACTTCTGTTAGCATCATTCTGTGCAAATGTTTATGTTGACATGGGATCTGTAAATGCAGGTAATTCATTAAAACCTATTTGTACAGTGCCCGAGCACACCAAGCAACTGCTGGTGTGCTGTCGCTGTTCGTTGTTTCTTTCCTGACCTTCAGTTGGATAGGTTAACTATAGTTTGCAGGAGTGAAAACTAAAGTGGGGGCATTTAAATAGTTTTCAAAGTTCTAGTGAGCAGGAGAGCTAGATAAAATACTGAACTTCTGACTCAAAAGTCAGTGCTGTTTCTATTGTGCCATGACCGTATTTCTTGTTTTCAAGAGTTAGGCATACAGATTTGAATTTCTTTTAATTGAGCAATCATTTCTGGATAATTAATTAGGCCTTGTAGTTATTTAATAAGTACCTATTTATAAATTCCTGACACAATAGAACAGATCTTCAAACTAATTTATTGCTAGACAACATTGTAACGCTATGCATCATGAGATAACTTTGATGAATGTCTGAACTGTATGTAAACTCTGTACTTGGATAGAAACTGATAAGAATAATTTAAATTTTTTTTCTGCAGTGCATACAGAAAATGATGACTAATGCTAATAGAAGTATGTATATTTTTTACAGATGATCTGACCATAACTCCCACTGATACCCGCTGGGTTGGTGCATGGTGGTTTGGCTTTTTGATTTGCACCGGAGTGAATGTGCTCACTGCCGTTCCCTTTTTCTTTCTGCCCAAAACACTTGCCAAGGAAGGAGCAAAGGATAATGCTAACATCATTAAAAATGACAAAGAAGAGAAACAGAAAGAAGAGGTCAAGAAGGAAAATGATCGAATCACCAAAGGCAAATATAAAAATTTTAAATGCTACATACTTTACTTTTTATTTTATATAAATGCGTCTGTATTTTAGTACAGCACTGTAGCATGCTAGGCTATGTTAGGGCAATTGTCATTAACAGTCAGCAGTCAATAGTGCCTAACTAGTCTGATTCTTCCATGCTACTACTTGGAAATAAACCATATATTTGGAAACGGAATTATCTCAGATGAGTATTCATATAAAATTTTATAACAATCTGGGCACTCAAGCTACTTATTTATTTATTTACTCTGTCCCATTTACTTTAAAGATCTAATTATTTTAAAAAAGAAATTCAAACTAAGAACTAAAGGAGAAAAATACACTAATCCAAATAAGAGTATAGTTCTGAGACTAGAAATGTTAGTTTACCTGTGAGATTCCTGGAAGTTAAGCCAAAAAAGAAAACATGACAGGTCATATAATTCTCTATATTTGAGAGAAGATGGAAAAACCATTCTTAAAGAGAAAATCTTTCCCAAGCAAAAAAAGAATTGCTCTGTGACATGTGCTGTAGGCAATGTTGAGCCACACAGTTGTTTCCTAGCAAATGAAGAAGCATATTTCATTTAACAATGCTTTTTTCTTTGGTATAGATCGTCAATAAATCTCAAAGGGTAATTTGCAAAAGGTGTTTCTGTGGGGAACTAAGTTAAGGGAGTAAATATTTGGTATTCAAGAACACTGATTTTAAAACTTGATCACATATTGTAACCACCTGAGAAATTTTTAAAATTACTGATGCCTGGAGTGTCTGTATTATTCCCAAGATCCAATTTAATTAGTATGAGCATTTTATTAATATGGCTTGGGCCTTGGAATTCTTAAGGAGTGTTTATTTAGAAGGTAGGGAAGGGTTAAGTTTCCTTATCTGTAAAATTTAGTCAATAATAGTAGTTATAGAATTGTTACGTTAGGTTGAAAACTATTTAAGCACAGAGTACTATTATTACCGTTAGTAGTATTAGTATTACTATTGTTGATGTTGTTACTTCTATATCACCCATAAATTATAATACCAATTTGCACAGAATTTTTATTAATAATTACAAATTCACTTAAACCACAATTGAACATAATTTAATATTTTCTGGATCATTAGGAACTAATTCAGAGTCTTGCAAATTCTTAGTCACCATGATTATATTACAACTCTTCTAAAAGGGATGATATGGACTGAGAAAGGATATTAATATAGAATATGTCTCTGGTCTGTCAGGTCATTTTTCAAAACCAGGAAAGCGCTTAGCTTAGTATAACCTATATCATATGCTTAGCTCATAGCATATATCAACAGAAAACAATTTGAACTAGTGAGACTCTTCAATGAGAACAGGGATGTCAACAAAATGGTCGATTTAAAAATCTTCGGAGAGCTCTGAAGGCAAGTTTCATCTCTGCTATGGATTTTATTTGTGCATATGAATTCTACCAGCAGAATTCATTTCTTCCCACAAATGCTTTATCGATACTTTGTTCCAGAATGCACTTTTAAGCAGTTTATTAAGCAAACCAGGATAATACAGAATAAGCAAGGTAATCAAGACAGAAAACACAAAGGCGGGGAAAGTAAAAAGAAACCGTAAGTGAGACTTTGACACCAAATGGCAACAGTGTGACTGCTTCCGAGAGCACTTCCCAGAGATGGGCTACAAAGCCGGCTCTGAGTTTTGTCAGTGCAGTCAAGCAGGGACAAGTTTTGATTAAATTATTTACCCAGCCCTTGGTATGTGTCTAATGAATCAGGATCTTAGGGAGTGGGAGCCTGGAAGTTGGCATTTTAAGATACCCAAGTAACCGGTTTTAAACACATTTTGTTGTGAACCATTGTCAGGACCACCAAAACCGATGTTTTGAAGAAACGAAGAAACACCTGCTACTTGAGAAAATTTATATCCCATGAATTCCCAAATGTTTATTTGTCAACATTTTAAATGTTCAGGAGCGATAATATCAACATTAGAGTGTGAACTTCTTTATCAAATTGATTTTCTTCCAGATTTTAGAGAGATCAGAACAAGCATCTTTCATACTAGATAATCTCTAGGGAGGAGAGGATATTAGTAGAATGATAAAAGGAAATGATATGAATACTGGAATATTTTGGTCACATTATAGTTTTTCCTTAAGACACAATAGTAACTTAGTCAAAGCAAAACTGTTGTGTTGTGATATCTACCTAGTCAACTGTGTCACTGATTGGAAGAAGCTCCCCAAAACAATGACATAATTTCGGCTTTTAAGGGGTACAACAAATTAACAATATGTGCATTATAAAACAGGAAAACAATTTGGAGGGGAAGTTGATATTTCAGAGAAAGTCAGTCATAAAATACAAAGTCAAATTAGTTTGACACTGTTGCTTTCTTTCATTTCAGATTTTTTACCATTCATGAAAATTCTTTTTTGCAACCCAATTTACATGCTTTTTATACTACTAAGTGTGATACAGTTTAATGCATTTGTTAGTATGATGTTATTCATGCCTAAATATCTGGAACAGCAATATGGAAAATCAACTTCTGATGCAGTCTTTCTAATTGGTATGTTTGTTCTCTGCATTCGTAGCCCACTCTCCTCCTCCCCTCCCCCTCCCCCCTCCCCCACCCATGAAATGGTAAGCAGAGTGATGATGTGTCTAGGGAACTCCTAAACTAAAATCTGTTGGGATATTTCTGTCTCTGGTACATTTCTTCCTTCTATTCTCCAATGAAATCAACAAAGGGTAGGTAGGAAGAGACAGCCTGGCTTTCTTCTCTGTTCTCTCTCTCTCCAGTCAGAATGCAAATTCAAAATATTTGTGGAAATCTTGAGTAATGTGCAAGTTAGATACAATTTTCAGATAGGCAATCCATTAATGAAAAAAAGGAAGGCAAGAGTTAATTCAATAGGAGTGTTTTACTCATGATTTTACTCTTGGCTCCTCGTCATGAATTCCATGGTCCCCCTGCTCCCCCTGGTGGTTTGAGGTATTTCTGTAGCCCCCCAAACCACCCCTTCCCACCCCCGTGCCACCTCCCACACA
>PVKM010012134.1:0-32140 GCA_004027735.1 Carollia perspicillata | reverse complement strand
GTTACTTTTTAGAACTTCCCTGAATTTGGGCTTGTCTGACCTTCTTTCAGGATTAGTCCGGGCAGAATCCCATAGGACATCCTGTCAGGAGGCCCATAATGTCCTCACTTGATTAAGTGGTGTCTGCGAGGTTTCTCCAAGCTCAAGTTACAGTTTTCCCTTCATGATCAATAAGTATCTTGTGAATATCCTATTTCTCATGCACCTTGTACATTTTAGAGGATTTCACAAGTGCAGTGCAGGAGAAGGGAAAAACACCACTCAGTAGACATCCGCCCCCGCCCCCCTGTCATTATTTTCACAGTGAGTATTCACTCTTCTTACTGTCACTAGAGGCTCAGTTCTCTTTGCCTGCTAATCCTCTGACAGCAGAGGTAGTGCTTTCCTCCACTGATGCGCTCACGTGGCCCTTCCCCTCTGGGTCCCATTCCTGGTGGTGGTGTGGGGGGCACTGTGGGGACTGCCTGAAGCAGAGGTGTGACTCTAACTTAATTTTTAGGTCTGGCCCAGGGAGGAGGGACATGTTGTAAGTAGGTGAAGCCTTTTCATTTCTCAGAACTCAGCACCCTGGGGCCTCCCTTCAGGTGGAGAAAAGGAGAATGAAGGCAGCCACTCAGAAAACCTGGGCCCTCATCAGAAGGGCCTTTGCCAACCTTGTGTCCACGAATGCCACCAGGGAGCTTGGTACTTCCTGCCCATCCTCCTGGAGGCACCTGACGGGAAAGAGGGCAAGGTGGCTAATAACAGGTGAACACTGAGCTGGCCAATGCAGTGGAAGATTGGAGCACTGTTTCACGGGAAAATTTAGGGAAACTCACATCTCTGAGCTAGCCCACCCAAGGTGTAAGGCAATCAGGCGACTGAGGCGTCCAACTTGAGAGTCACTGACTCAGGGCTATTAGTGAGGGTGACCGGGGTGTGGTAACTCCCCAGGCCTTCCTGCCTGCTGCAGGCACATGGCAGATGGACTTCTGAGGTTCGGGGAACAGAGTGACTTCTGAGAGGTGGGGGTGGGGTGGGTGGGACTCTGAGATGTGCACTGTTCATCAGCAAGTCCAGTGAGCTCTACATCCAAAGTACAACCTGTCCACCCATTTCTCTCCAGTTCGCCTGCTGCCAGGGCCACTATCCCGGCCTGAGCCGCTTCCCCGCCCACTGTCCTGAGGTGGGAGCCTCCTATTGCGTCTCAGTCTGATGATGAATTTGCCACACGGTAGCCAAAATGATTTTTAAAAATATGATTCAGACTAGCCATTCCCTTGCTTGAAACCCACCCCCAGCTATCCATGGGGGTAGGGCGACATCTGGGCTTTGCCCTTGCCTGGTGATGTGGCATGATCAGGTCACATCTGACTTTACTTGAAATGCAAGAAGTCAGGCAGCTTGTGGATGCTCCTGGACAGGTAAGGAAAGGGAATACAGTTCTACTGAACAGACGCTGGTGCCGGTCCCCAAGCTGTGTTGTCACACACACACGTTTATTTAGTATGGCATCCTGTTCTCCCGCCATTCCTCACTCATTCACAGCATCCAGGGCACTGGCCTCCTTTCTGTTTCTGGGATCTGCTAAACTGGCCCCCACTGCAGGACCTGGGTACCTGCTTCCCCCGTTCTGCCTGGAAGGCCCCTGCCTCCAATTATGCACAGCTGCTGCCACTTGGCATTCTGGTCTCAGGTCAGAGGTTAGAGAACTGAGCGCAGATGCCCCTGGTAAGGCCAGGAAGGCTGGCTGGGTGGAGTCCAAAGCAAGTGCAGGGCGATGGAGGGGTGGGCAGGCCCTGCTGCAGAGCGTGGCTGGAGGAGAGGGACCCCGGAGCCTGCTTGGTTCTGGGAGTCTTGGGGTGGTGGTGCTGTGGGTGGTTGACTTGAGTGCTAGTAAAATTTGTAGGAGTCAAGAAAATAGATTCTGAGCTGGACCTGGTGGGGTTACAGACACTGTTACTGAAGGGGGAAGTGGTTATTCAGAATGGAGTGCAGAGATCTTGATGCAGATAAAAATGGTTTGGGATCACTGTTAGCCTAAGTGGTTGGCTTAGCAGAAAAGTCATTAGTTTACATGGAATGAGCTTTGATCAGATTATTTTTTGAAGATTTCATTTATTTATTTTGACAGAGAGGAAGGGAGGGAGAAAGAGAAGGAGAAAAACATCAATGTGCGGTTGCCTCTTGAGTGCCCCCACCTGAGGACCTGGCCTGCGACCCAGGCTTGTGCCCTGACCGGTAATGGAACTGGTGACACTCTGGTTAGCAGGCTGGTGCTCAGTGCCCTGAGCCGCACCAGCCAGGGCTGGCCAGATTAATTTTGAGAGTATCATGAATTAGGGGAGCCCTCCAGGTCTTGGGGCACTCAGAGCAGGTCCTGGTGGGCTCCTTAATGAGGGAAAGTGGGCTGATTGTTTAGGGAGCAGAAGAGGGCCCCAGTTGTGAGAAATATAAGCAGTGCAGTAGCTTCTCTTGTGATTCAGGTGTGAGTGACAACAATGCGGGAACGAGGAAAGGGACAGAAAAGCCGCCCAAACCACATCTTTAGTTTTCCAGCCACTTTCAATGTCAGGGAATTAAGCTACTGGTCCACTAGGTGTGCACCTGTGTGCTGGGGGACGGTCCCCCTGTTCTAATACTCTGTCTCTTTTTGCTAAAATGTCCTTACACCTTGGCGTGGTCAGATGTGGTCCCTGGTGGTTCTCCTGTAATAGGCCTGGTAAGCTTTAAATGAAAGCCTGGCACCTTACCCCTGTTTCTGCTGCTTCTCACTCATGATGCCCTGTTGTGGTGTGCTTGATTATTTTTCACTGGGTCACTTGTTTCTTACTTGTAGGGATTCTTCTCTCTCTCTCTTTTAATCCTTACGAAGGATATATTTATTGAGGAGAGAGAGCCAGAGAGAGAGAGAGAGAAGCATTGATGTGAGAGAGAAACATTGATTGGTTGCCTCCCATACGCCCCCCTACTGGGGATTGAACCCACAACCTAGGAATGTGCCCTGCTCGGGAATGGAACCTGAAACTCTTCGGTGTGTGGTATGACACTCCAACACAACGAGATACCAGGCCAGGACTTGTAGGACTTCTTTGAGGCTTAAAATGAGGGAATGTTTTCAGGTAGCACCTGTACTTTTCTCTGACACCCAAGGCCACTGTCCATCTAGAACACTTTTAACTAAATTCACAGCTGGAGGTTTTGTGTTTTTGGCTGCAAACACCAGTGAGAGCGAGCCTGTGGGTATAACATTTCAGGGAAGATTTTTCCTCCTGCTCAGCATGGAGACAGCTTTTCTTTGCAGATTCTGGAGGGAGGGGTGGGACGCCTCCCTGGTCCCACTCTCAGTCCCACTTTCGTAGGAGGCTCCCTGCCTTGGGTGGTCCTTAGGTGTCATCTTTTCCCCAAGAGCCCCACAAGGCTTTAAAAATTGGAGCTCAAATGTGCCAAGTTCAGCAAAACCCTGGGGAAAAAGAGCTTCAGATCACAGCTATCCCTTTCGGTTTGTGATTTTATTTAGATTTGGTGTGATAATGATCAAATCTTTGATGCTTTTAAGAAGTAAAAAGAAAAAACATTATCAGGATTTTGGTTGTTCTCAGTGGGAGGTGGGGTTAAATACTAGCCAACCACAGCACCGGAAGTCTTAGCAACTCCTCCTTAGGACCTTCATGCCGGTCACCTTTCCCTTGGGTGTCACACCTTCCCAGCCACAGGGGCAGTGGCCAGGAGGTAAAACTGTGTATGAAGATAATAATACTTTGCATTTTAAAATTTTCACAGTACTTGAATGTTAACTCAGTTGAATCTCAAATTTAGCTGTGAGTAGTAGGTAAAGTAAGTGTATCTCCATTTTACAGCTGAAATTCAGAGAAAACCGGGCTTTCATGTAAGAGTGACCTGCCAGGCTGTAGGTCAGGGCCGAGGCGTGGCCAAGAAGCATCACTGGTGCTCCAGGTAGTAGCTGCCCTGCACTGGCCTGGTGGTCCGGTGTCTTGCAAGAAACAGCGGTGTCAGGAATTCTTTGATGGAAGAACGTGGTCGTTTTCTTCTGCCATGTTAGCTATGAAAGCTGACTGACCGTTCCACAGGCATCCCTCGGAGCCCACCTCCAGGGCTTCTGAGATGACATAGTTGAGAACGCTCTCAAGGCAAACTTTGTCACGCCGGGAGCTCCTATTGAAATTAATGATCGAGTTTCCCTGTTCGTACTGACCTCCAGAAAAACCAGTGTTAAGGTGGCCCCTTTGAGAGGGTAGTACTCGATACATGATAGTGAGTGCTTTGTTTTCCATTTTGTTTCCACTCCGGCTTTTCCTTGTCCTTGCACACTCTTCTCACATGTGTCAGTTATGTTGGGTGCTTTACGGTCCCTAGTGAACTGGCTAAAAACTTTTAGAAACAAGTTCTCAAATGATAAGAAAATAAATGAATGCATATATGCATGAATAAACAAACAAACAAACAAACAAATAAATAAATGACTAGGGTTGAATACATGGTACCAGTGGTAGGGGCTCAAAGAACTTGAGAACCAAATGTTATATGGGTTAAACTAGTCGTCAAATGCTTAATGGAAGCTAGTGATATTTGAGGTCAGATGAGTTCAAAATAAATATGGAAGTGATACCAAGTGAAGAAAGCAATCTGAACAAAAGAATGAAATTGGGAGTGGGTATGGCATTTGCTTAGATTTAAAGGCCTACGTGCATACATAGTGGGAGGCAAGAGTGGTATGTAAGTGCGGCCAGTTGGTGGATAAAAGCTGGATAGAGAACTTGAATTTGATTCAAAAAACAAAGAAGGCTTCTTATTAGACATGGTGGATTAGACACATGTGTTTATCTCCTGTCCCTTCAAGGAAACTCACTAAGATGACAATAAAGGAAACACAAGGGCCAACAGTTCAGTGGGAGAGGAAATGGAGAAGTCTGGGAAGGACAGAGAGCCCCTGGGGAGGTAGTAACAGACAGAGCAGGGCCCCGAATGTCTCTTCTAAGTGTCGGAAGAGGGGAGAGAGGTGAGAAAAGGGCTCGCTTGTTGCTCAGAGCCTGTCAGTTCTCAAGAGTGCCAGGTACCAAGAAAGGTGGAACCAAAAACCAAGGGTTGATATAGGTCGGGGTGAAGCTGCCTATTTACCCCCGCAACTACCTCCCTCCCCTAGGGAGGCTGGAGGCTTATTTGTGAGACATCGAGCAGGTTGGCTTTGGGCCAGAGGACACCTGGCCCATCAGAAAGAAGAAGGGTCAGACACCGAGTGGGCAGGGAGAAAGTCTTCATAGTGAGTGGTGGGTGCTCCAGCTTCCTCATTAAACGTCTTTGCTCTCAGAGCATCGGAAGACAAACACATCACTGGCCCTGTCACAGGCAAAAGTGCCCTGTCACCACCGCTGCCTGTGGGCTGTGTCCTGGGAAGGCAGGTGTCTTTGATCTGAGCTTTGACCCATTGCAAGTGTTCCTATTGCAACGATTAAGTGCATGGTAAAAGCAGAAACCCCAAAGGAACGATCCTTCTCCATGACTGAATGACAAGACTAGCAGGTCTAGACAATTTTAAGGGAAGGTGTTCGAGCATTGCCCCAAGACACAGCCCGCAGTCACTTAATCCAGGTGATTCCCCAAACCAGGCCCCATCACAGGGGTGCCTTCTGCTGGCCCCCACTCATGGCTCTGTCCCTTAGCAAAGCGACTGAAGGCCCTGAGGGAAGGTCGAGGTGGAGGGGAGAGGGGATGACTCCTGCCTTGAACTAAAGAAACCTCGCTGCTTTCACTGCCGGGTGGTGCAGTGGGAGGAATGCAGGGCTGAGACCTCTTTCAACAAAAACTACAAAGGAGGCCCCAGCTGTGGCGTCTAACGTAAGATACGCAAGCCTTGTGGGAGGCTTTAACGTCTCAAAACCTGTCTGCAGGCTGCTACCCAGCTTGCCCCAAGTTCCAGAAGTTACTTCCTTTTCTGCCCTTTTGTGTATTTGTGCCTCAGTCTAAGGTACTTCAAAGTGTGGCCATAGCGCTTACTTTCTCTTTACAACTTGCTCCTTTTCATATTGCTATTAACTAATTTCAAAGACAGCATTAGATTTTGATACTAGTACATTTTTTTCAGCTATGGAGTTGAAGTTTATTCACAGGCAAAAATAACAAGACATGGATGGCTCCAAGTTAACGAGTCAGGAGGGCGTGTGGGGTGCGTGTCTAAGGTAAGGATGGGCCGGGAGGGCACAAAATGGCCTCAGACACTGACATGGGGAGGAAGAAAGAGAGAGAAAGAAAAGGCAGGAAAGTTGTGCTGCCACATGATTATTTTGTGGCAAGGCAAACATTTCCTCATTCCAGAGCCACTCGCCACTCGCAGGGGCCGCCCTTGCTTTGCCACAGAATACTGCTGCTGGGGGACATTTGTCCCCGACACGCCGTCGGAACCACACTGGAAGAGCCCCGCCCTTGTGGCAGAAGGAGTGCACCCGTGTTTGTTCGTGTACACAGCGTGTGAGTCGCCAGTCCACAAGACTTGAACCTGCTAGGAGTCCTGAACTGTTAGCTGAACCCGGAATCAGGCGCAGGGTTTTCAGGGCCTCTTTTCGATGAGGTGAGCCCACTCTCAGTAACTGACCACGCAGTGGGAAACGTGAAGGTCAGTTCCGAGAGCCTACTGGGGGTCTCAGGGGAACAGCTTGGGAGCAAGATATCTGACTTTTCATGGACAAGCTGGAAATGCCCCGGCTGACTGGGAACCTTTCTGGCTGCAGGCAAGTCCCACTGTTCTCCGCCAGGGCCCGGAGGCGGAGGCGGAGGCGAGCAGTAGTTCTCCCTCTCGAAAGACTCGCTGATAAGCTTGGCGTTGATTCAGAGGAGCAGAATTCTTTTTCATGAACCAAAGTAGGCACTGCTGTAAGAGTTTGATTTTTACCAATCTACCTCCAGCAAGATTAGATCAGATACCAGGATGAAAGTGTTTGAGATGTTATCCGATGTCAGGAGAGCTCTCTGCTTTGAGTGTGTGAAGCGGAGAGATGCGTCCTAACCCGCAAGTGCCTTCGGCCCACCCCGCTCCTTGCTCTAAATCAAGACCCTTACCCGCTGGCATCAGAGGTGGGGAAGTTTGAGGCCTTTTTTGGTCTGGATTCCCAGCTTTTATTTATTTTTGTTACTGACACAATGCCTCTTAAGCAACTTTTTTGTGGTTTCAGGCCTGATGCTGTTCTTAGTTGTGAAAACCTAATAGGCTACAGACTTTCATTAAATTTCCTCCAGTTTTCCCTCTGCATTTCGTTGCTGCAAAGACATTTTTACACCTCCCAATGGAAACTTCTGACACCTTGCAGGGTGTGTGAAGGGCATGGTAGTGGTGTGGGCCAGTGGCCATACATGTAAGAATATGCTAGGATTTGCTACAAAAACAATCAAGCCCCAAATCTCACTGGTTTAAAAAGAAAGGCTTATTTCTCGTTCACATCATAGCATTATTACAGGTTGGTCACCGCTCTGCTCCATGTGTGCTCTGGGATCCAGGCCTAAGGAGCCCCTCCGGCTGGAACTTGCTGGGGTAACAGAGGGAAGAGAGATACAGCCAGCCACATGCTGGCTTTGAATGCTTCTGCCCGGAGAGGGCCCATTTGACTTCTGCCTGCATTACACTGACTGATGTGGGTTACTTGACCAGTCCCAGGTTCCATGGGAAGTGAGTACCAATGCTTCCTGAAGGAGGGGCACTGTAAGGAGGGCAAGCCCGATATTCCACGGAGCCACCAGGACTAACACTGAAGAGGGTCCTTCTGTCCACTCTTGGTCTCTGGCCTGAGATTAATGGACAACACCTATCTATATATACAAGTTCTTAGGAAAAGCCTAAAGATGATTATTCTATTGTGGGAGGCACCCTGCAAGCCTGGCATTACTACTCCCCAAAGGAGCATACAGAGTGAAGAATATTTTCTTTCAGTCCCACCCTGTCTTTGAAGATGAGCCACACATAAAAGTCCCAGCTCAGGCCTAGGCCTGCCTGGCCCTGGCCAAGCCACACTCTCCTCCCAGGCCTGGGAGAGCCTCCCGTGTACCCTGGGTGGCCCAGCCCTCCGGAGGCATCTTCCTCAGGAGAGCGGAGGCCCCTCCATCCCATCTGGACCCCAGAGCCCAACCATCTTGGCCAAGGCTGCCCAGGGTGTCAGTCAAACCCAAGAATATTCTTTTAATACTGAATAACCACGTAGGGCTGGCAGGGCTCCCTCCGCCTGACAGATGGCAAACACATGCCTCAGGCAGCCCAGCTCTGCACATCAATCTCTCTCTGCTGGCTTTCAGCACATGCTTTCAGCCAAGGGCCCTCTCTAGCTTGAGCTCGTGATTGTAACGCAGGGTCTCTTCTGAGGACCGGGGCGTGTGGAGAGATTTTGGGGAGGAGGGGCAGGAAGTTTGGTGTTGCTATCAGATGTTGTTAGGTAGATAATCAGATTTTCCCCTGGCTGGATCTGGCTGGCCCTCTGCTGATTGGCCACCATAGTGGCTCCTACTGTGTGGGCAGAGGGGCCTAGAAATCACGCCAACAACTGGGAACCATTTTGGGTTTGTAAGATCGGACTCTTCCCATTACAACCAGGCTTTTCTTGTACTTTGGATTTCATAATCAATCTTCTTTCACATCCTCTTACGAAGCTGGAGCATGTTGGAGAAGACAGCTTGTACAATTTCTCGGCGATTGTTGAGGGGGAAGGGGATTTCTGTGAGCCTAGGTGGCACCTGGAGACATGGGCATGCAGGGCAGGCAAGCAGCCTGCTCAGTTGTGGGCCAGGCACCTGGGGAAGGTCTGAGTGTCCAAGACGCCCCAACCACTCGGCCCATTGTCATGGCCTGAAAGACCATCCACACGTTCAGCCGAGTCCAGACCCCTTTCCCCAGAGCTCCAGCTCTACTTCTGGACATCCATCTGCCTTCTAGATGTTCCCATTTGGGTGTTTTGCAAGCATCTCAAACTTCCCACATCCAAAACCAAACTCGTGATTTATAATCTGAAGCTTGCTTTTCTTCCAGTTTTCACAGTCTCAGTACAAGTTGCTACCCTCTCCCTTTGCTCAAGGCAGAAAGCTAGAAGTCAGTCTTGGTTTTCTCCACCTCACTCCTCCATCTTCCCTACCTTTCACACATGTGCTCTGCCAGCAAATCCTTTCCAATCTGCCTGGGACCTGTATCTTGAGTCTGTACACTGCTCTTTGCCCTCAGGGTCACCTGTCCTATGTCCCTTCACCTGTGAAGTGAAGCCTGTGTCACTTCACCCCAGATGTTATAAGAGCATCACTTCTACCCTTGTCCCATCCCCAAACCATCCTGATCCATTCTCCCGGCAGCTGTCATTGGGATCTTCTGACACGAACGGGACTCTTGTCAGCATTAGGTCAGGAGCCCTGCAGGGACAGGAGAGCTAACCTCTTCTTTGTGATGTGCTGGGGCTGGGTCCGGGCTCGCACTCCCGCCCCAGGGTGAGCTGCTGTGCTCTTCTTCCAGAAACACAGGTCCCTTGCAGTTCTTTGATTTTCCCCGAAGTCTTTCCAGTCTCAGGGACTCTGCACGTGCTTTAGCCACTGTCTGGATTGTGCTTGGTGCCTCTCCATGTAACTGACTCTTTTTGGTCATTGAGGTATCAGCTCAGAAGTCTGTAGCTTGAGAGAGATGCAGAGATGACCCAGGAAGGGTGATTGGAGGCTCAGTGCCAGGCAAGTATTTGCAGGAAGGCCAAATATCTGGGGTGGATGGGCTAGAGCTGCCCTGTAAGGCAGGGGTGTCAAACTCATTTTCATCCGGGGGCCACATCAGCCTTACGGTTGCCTTCAAAGGGCTGAATGTAATTTTAGGACCGTATAAATGTAACTACTCCTTAACAGTTAAGTGAGAGCTTGGTGCCGCCGCCAGGTAGAAACAGGGTGGAGGGCCGGATTCAGCCCCCAGGCCTTGCGTTTGCCCCCTGTGGTGTAGGGCATTAGCGGGGCGTGTTGGAATACAGACTCGCTCAGGGCAGTGGACCAGACAGAAAGGCGATAGATACAATAAGCCAGGTGAGAGTTTAGAAAGGGCCTGACCTGGGCAGGTGGTCTAACTTCAGCAGAGTAATACAGGCCCCATAGCAGGTAGGTGGAGGAAGTGGGTCCACCTGTAATTGCTGACCTGTCATCTGAGAACAACCTGTGTCTGAGGTGGCGGAAAACCGCACCAGCTGCTCTTCTCCTTTCCTCCCTCTCACTGGCTCTCCCCCAGGGAGTCCGATTCCTCCAATTTAGTTGATTCTAAGGGATCATTTTACATCTATGGTTTGGGGTGGTTATGTCTATGGTTTGGCCTTCCTTGCCTGGGATTTGGGGTAAATTATCAATGCTTAAGTTAAGTGACTCTGGTGTCTTGCACATGTGCTGGAAGAAGAGAGCAAGGGCAGAAAGTGGCCAAGTCCTTCCAGAGGAAGAGCTGCAAGATTCCCAAGAGTCTTGTTTGCCCCCCCCCCCCCACGGCCCCCAAGGGAAAGCCTGTGCTCTCAGGAGCATTCTCTGCCAGAACACCCTGGGGCCATCTGCCCAACACCCAGTCAAGTAAAAGCCTTCCAGAAAGCAATGTGAATCACTGCTTACCAAATATAGTACGGTGTGTGTGTGCGTGTGGGGAGGGTCCAAAGCCAGGACCAGCCCTCCGTGTATTTGAAGTCTGTTTTCACATTGTTCATTGACACTGAATTGCTTTCATGTGTTTCCTCCTGTAATGGCTCATCTTCCAACTCGATGCATCGCCTGTCTTTTATGTCCTTGGCTTGTCTATCTCCTGGATGAGTGGTGAGCTACTTGAGATAGCACCGAGGCAAAGGTCTTATTTTTTCCCCCTTTAGTTTGAATTGATTTGCTGAAGGGAATGTTTCATTATTTTATAATTCTTTATTCATTATGGAACATGCAAAGCCATATTTATTGGGGAATGAAAAGAAAATGCTGATTTTTAGAAATAGCCCAGAAGCTCTAACAAGAAATAAGAGGTAGAGATGGACTGGGAGAAACAAGGAGTCACTGGTCACTGTCTGGGTCACAGTCCACTTAAATAGCTATGCAAATGCAGCGATTGGGGAATTTAAATATTTATGATGCTTGAGACAAAACCATCAATAGATATTTTGAAAAAAAGCCAAGTACAGTGGTACTCTGTTCTGCAGATACTTTTTGTAGACAGTGAATGATTTCTTAGTGCATAGGACATGCTCAAACCCTAAGTAAATTCACATTTGAGCAGATCATTTTATTTTAGGTAATTTATCTACAAACCAAGATTTGCCCCCAGAGGAGCAAAAGGCAGGAAGCTGGGACTGGTCCACTATGGTACCATATTCTTCATCGCTGGCTCCTTCTGTGACATTCGGAGGTGATACGGGCAACATGGCTTTGACTGAGAGTTACACTGCAGATCCCCCCACAGTGCTTATCCTTGTATGAAGCACAGAAAATATACATGAACTTTTTCAGGGGCTTAAAATTGTATCTATCTCCCCCCTCCGTTTCTGTTTTTAACAGGTAAAATGTACAATATTTAAAAAGCATTTACAATATTGAAAAAGGTACACAATGAACAAGAAGTTACTTTTCTACCCCTGTCCACCCACCAGTCTCTGTTGTCAGGTGCTCTTCTCTCAGACCAGAGATGGCCACGCGTGTGTGTGTGCGTGAACGAGTGGGTCTATGACATGCTAAAGAAACCAGCTGGGGGCATGCTATGTGCCTTTATGGTTTACTTAAATGTTTCCTTTTGGGATTGAAATTCCCTAGTAAATAAGTGAGCCCAACTAGGGAACACTTCCGTGAGCTACTAGTAGTAGCAGCTAGTATGAGCTTGGTTTGTACCATGTGTTTCGTAGCTCAGTTGCCGAAGGAAAAGAACCACGATGCATTTATTTCTTGACTTTCTTTCAGCTTCCTTAGTTATTAGCTTCCATTTTCTCGTGACTATTCAGTGTCTCTCGTTTTTCCTTCTCTTTTCTCCCGCAGTTTCTGCCCTTCTCTCTCCTGCACGCTCTCTATTTCAGCTTGGCCCCCTAAGAGCTGTTCCTGATCCCTCTGTTGTGTTCTCATTTCATTCTGGCAACTTTTCTTCTCCCTGATGAGCTAGCCGGGCTTTGCATGAGGCAGCCCCTTCAAGTCAGTGATTGACACAAGATGCTCTTTTTGGCAATGGAAAGTCTATCTTTTTGGTAAAATATAATAGTACAGAGGGTTCTGCTTGGAGCTGATGCTATTGCTGGCCTGTAGGGAGGAGTTGCTCATCCTCTGGCTTTCCAGGGGTGGGTGGACATAAGGAAGTAGGAGTGACTTCACTAGCATGTCAGAAAAGGTGTCAGCCACTAGGTGAAATGAGGGTTTGTTGTCACCTTGTCCCCCTTATCCAACAGTGAGCAGTTGTCTATGAGACACAGAGAGAAGGAAGAAAAGAGAAGCAGATGGTCATGGGAGCAAAAAAAAGGATGATGGGAGACACTGGATAACGCTGAGAAAATGGAAGTTAGTTCCAGACGGAGGCTTCTGCAGGAAGGAGATGACTCGATGCACCTTTAATCCTCCTACAGGGGTGTCCAACCCACAGCTACAGTCTGTGTGTGGCCCAGGGTGGCCATGAATGTGACCCAACACAAAGTCATAAGTTTACTTAGAACCTTTTATTGTTCATCAGTTTTCGTTAGTGTTTGTGCATTTAATGTGTGGCCCAAGACAACGCTTATTCTTCCGGTGTGGCCCAGAGATGCCAAAAGGTTGGACACCCCTGCAGGATTTCCTGTCTCTCTATCCTTGCATAGACCCTGTGTTCAGATATCAGTTATGAGTGTGGCCTTTGAGCACCCAGAGGTCAAGAGCAATGTAAACACGTGGAGAAGCAGTCAGCTGGTAGAAAGGGGGAAGGTGGGAGAAGCAGGGCCCTGGGGCAGGAAGAGAAGACTGAGGGGGTGAATCTGTAATATAGAAAACAGGGCATTGTGTTTGCTGCTCAGCCAGGTTTTGGTTCAGCGGCCAGAGGTGCTGGGTGCATGGGCACTTTCTCCTCCAGTCAGACTGCAGTGGGAGCGAAACCAAGATGCTCTGCAAACATGTTTGGGCACAATGGACATGTCCTTCAGGCATGGCCCTAAGAGCTTCTCCTCACCGAAGGCTTCCCTGAGCATCCTGCCCCGCCCCCATATTTCTGACCCCTCCCATCCGTGTTTTTCTCCCCAGCAGTGGTCACCTGCTAACATGGTAGTTTCCCTGCTATTTTATTGTGTTTATTGTATTATGTTACTTTGTAGTGCTTTCTACCTTCCTCCATTAGAATGTAAACTCTACCAGGGAAGAGATTTTAGTCTGATTTTTTTCTTTCAATTTTGTTCTCTGTAGTATCCCCAGTGCACAGGGGAGGGCCTGGAAACTTAGTCGGTGCTCAGTAAGCATTTATTGAATGAGTGAGTGATTGAGTGAGTGAATGAACAGACAGTTAATATGAGGACACTTTGTGATATAACCAGGGCAGGGAGGCAATTGGGTATTTCCTTAGCAAAATCCTGCCAGGCTTATTATTCCATAAGAAATATGGCCAACATTACATGAATCGAAGAAATGTGAGTCTCTTGTAGAGATAAGAAAAGAGCATCTTAGGAATAAAATCAGTCCTTGCTGAAGCATGACATGTTTGCTTTTGGATGTTTTCAGAGCAAATCAGCTACAGCAGAATGGAAGCTGTGCACCATCCTGCTGCACTCACCCACCCCCTCCCTCCCAGAACTCACCACTGAGGACCCCCAAGGCCTGGGCCTTCCTTATCTGAAGGGTGGGATGGCTCTTCTCAGGGAAGAAAAGAGAACGGGGCAGGGAGAAGGTGACAGTTTAGGAGTTCTTCCCTCCTCTCAGGAGTGAGGCCTCAGGGGTCCCCCACCCTATTGCACCACTTCTACACGGCCTAGAGAAAACGCAGAGGTCCCCGGAGAAAACGTTCAGGGCTCCAGGTCTGACTTTCTAATCTCCCTCCCAGACCCATGATGGGCCTCATATTCCTGTTCACCTCAGGCGCCTTGGCTCCCTCAGTCATTCTCAACTTCCTCAGCTTCCAGCCTTGTCTTCCTCACTCTCCCATGCTGTGAGGGGCTGACCCCCCTCTTCCCCAGTCTTCTCTGAGCACCATCATGGTGTCCAGCCTTTATGGGAGCTGGTTTGCTCTGAACTGAGCGCAGAGCACCTCACTTGCTGTTGTAAAGGCAGATTTTTCTCTTACACTCCAGCCCTTAGGGTGAAAGGTGGAGCTCAGTGGCTTCCTCACTCTGTTTCTGCTTCTCAGTGTCTGTGTCCCTCTTCTTATGCAGAGTCCTGCTTCTATAAAGATCAAGACATGCAGCTATGCCCCTTCTGGCTTCTTACTGAGGCAGTGGGACTCCTAGTCCTGTCCTCCTGGTTGCTACTGTGTACAGACTTGGACCTGTAATTTGCCCCTCCACCCCAGGACTTTGATATCCACGTAGATGAACTATATGATCCCTTGCCTATTTGAATTTGACATTTTTCCACAAATGACCCTTTCTTTTCCTTCATTTTAAGCAGCCACTCCCAAGGTCACACCCTGTATTCTGTCATTCAGAAGTGGTTTTATTCAAATATCGTTTTCAAACATCCCATTCTCTGGCAAGCCCTCCCCATTGTTCTGGTTTTCTAACTGCTAAATACTCTATCTCACTGAGACTTCTAATCCTTGTATATTCCACATCTCTGCAAGTCTTCTCAGAGGTCCACTTAACTCCTTACTCACTTGGACTTCCTGGTCATGTGAGGAACCACGTCCTTGCCCTCCCTCTGGAGTGCTCTGTGAGGAAGACAGCATTTCCCAATCTGTGCGGCCCTTCCACAGGCTCATCTGCAATGTGCCTTTGTCACTTTCCATTGAGAGCTGCAGTCTAACTCTCTGTCCTTGAATATGAACTGGTTATGACTCAATGATAAGTAAAGGAATGCAGTGGAAGTAGGAGTGAGTGAAATATAAAGCTGGCTTAGAGATGGCCACGCAGCTCTCCTCTCACTTTTTTTGGTTCCTCACTCTGGGGAAGCCAGCCAACCAAGTAAGGAGTGCATCACCCTAAAATGTCCATGCTCCTCCTTACAGTGATGGAGGACCATGTATAGGCTCCTGGATCAGCAGTCTCGGTGGACCCAGCCTTCCAGCCACCTCCACCTAGGTGCCAGATGTGCAAGTGAAGCTGACTTGATGCTCCAGACCAGCTTATTTGACAGCTGAGTACCACAGAGTGATTTCCATCATGCCATGAGGAGCAGAAGAGTCACCCCGCTGAGCCCTGCCTGAATTCCCAACCTGTGAAGCAAAATAAAAAATATATATATATAGCCCTAGCTGGTGTAGCTCAGTGGATTGAGTGCTGGCCTGTGAACCAAAGGGTTACTGGTTTGATTCCCAGTCAGGGAACATGCCTGGGTTGCAGGCCAGGTCCCCAGTAGGGGGCATGTGAGAGGCAACCACACTTTGATGTTTCTTTCCCTCTCTTCTCTCTCCCTTCCCCTCTCTAAAGTAAATTAATTAAAATCTTTTAAAAATTATATACATATATATTTTTAAGTCACTAGATTTTGGAAGATTTTTCATGCTGTAATCATAGCAGTAATACTCTACTTGAAAACTTTAGCTTGGTTGAACACCATCTGTGTTCTTATCCCTGAGCAGCTAGAGAAAATTACAAACAAGGGATGACTGACCTTACTTTAAACATTAGATGGACATCAGCCTAACCATCCTGCTGTGCTTGTCTGTGAGCTTACCCCTACCAGAGTCATCTATTTCATATAGTACCCCTGCCTCAAATCTCCTCTACTCCCTTTCCCAAGTCACTCAAGGGGAGATGTCAAATAGGCAGCTGGATCTCTGATGAGTCCGGAGTTCAGGAGGAAGGTTGGGGATAGAGATAAAAATTTGAGAGTCACCAGGATATAAATAGCATTTAAAATGGTGAAACTGGATGATATCACTAGACAAGGGTATGAATGGGGAAGAGAAGACATTCAAGAAGTAGCCCTCAAGGTCTCCAAGGTTTAGAGATCCCGCAGAGAAAGCCACAAAATACACTGAGAAAGATGCCTGTGGTTAAAGGACAGGCAGGAGACCATATTCCAAAGACTGACAATAGAATGTTTTCCAAGGTCAAGTTCCTTAACAGGTGCAAGGAGATAAAGGGAAAAATGGAAGTGGAGGGATTCATCTTTGAAACCTGAAACTTTCTTCATGGCAATAGGAAGTGGCAGGCAGAAAGTGTGCACAGGTGCTTCTGGATTCCAGATTAGGTGGTGGGAAGATGAAGGAGCTCCCAATTGATGTTGTCTATTTTCTCTGTGAAATATACATGCTTAATAAGCATCTCAGCCTTTATGTGTCTACAACACAACTCCTTCCTCGCCTCCAATCCCACTCCTTCCTCAGCCTTTCCCAGCTCAGTTAGTGGTTTGCCCACCCACCTGCTGCTTTGACCAGAAACACCTGGTTCCTTACTTTCTCTCATACCCCATATCCAATCCAACAGTAAGTGTTTCTAGTTTTACCACAAAAGTGTGCCTCAAAAATCTGATCCAGGCCTGGCTGGTGTGGCTCAGTTGGTTGGAGAGTAGTCCCATAGTGAAAAGATTGTGGGTTTCATTCCCAGTTGGGGCCCCCACCTGAGTTGTGGGTTAGATCCCTGGTCTGCGTGTGTATGGGAGGCAACAAATTGATGATTCTCTCTCTCTCTCTCCTATCCTCTCTCTTTAAAAGCAGTGAAAAAATATCCTTGGGTGGTAAAAAAAATCGGATTCCTTCTGTCTAATTCTGTCACCTTCTTTGAGCCACCCTGTCCATGACCTGATTATCGCTCTTGCTTATCTCTCTCCCTGTTCCCAAATCCATTATCCACAGTGCTGTAAAAGGAGAGAAATTTAAAAACTACATATCAAATTTCACACCCCCCATACATACCAAGAACCCTGCAGTGATTTCAATCATACTTAAAATCTCAACGCTATGGGGACCAATAGGCATTGATTTTGGATTTGGTAAATGTTGGATTTGGTGAAATAGAGGACCCAGGTAGAGAAATAGAAAACTGAGACCCTGACAATGGCCTCACCAAAGTCGACAGGTCCTAAAATCAAGGTCACAGTTAGCATTATTTTTGCAGGTGTGGCTGTCATTTAAGGCTATTCCAGCCAAATGAATGAGGTCTTGTAAGACAGTGGGGTAGGCTTATCATGAGAAAATAGTGGCCTGATAAGGGTATCCTCTGCTGTCTCCCATTCTCAGGCTTGTGCTCATGAGCTGGGGCCACAGAGTCTCCTGCAGAATAAACAACATTTAAATTTGAAAATCGAAGCTCCCCACTAGCCTTCACTGATACCACCCTGGCTGGGACGGGGAGGGCTGCCTTATGCTGATTCCCACACTGCCTCCATGACCATGTGGATGCGGCCTTATACTGCTGAGTGGTGGTGAAGGCCCTGGCTCTGCAGGGGCCTCCTGATGCTACCCCAGTGAGGAAGGGGAGCTGCCTTGTTATTGCATGTGGGAGGTGGGGGACGTCCAGGCTCCTGGCATGGTCTCCACTGACACTGTATGGGGCATGGGGGGTGGGGCGGGGAGAGGCTGGTGCTCCCATTGGGTTGAAAGTTTGGACTCCCCACTTGGGCTTCTCTGACCCACCCTGGTGAGAGCGTTGGGTGCCTTGTTACAGGTTAGTGAGAATGGAATTCTAGGCTGCTCAGCCTTTGCTAGCAGAAGAGTTTGCAGTCTCCATTTTGTTCTGTGTGTTTGGCTGGAGGAGAGCTGTTGTTGTCTAAATGTTTTCTGCCTTCACAAGCTGCCCCTTTTCTGTTCCTTGGCTGGAGAGAGTAGGCTTTCCTTGCAGACGGCTGTTATCTGTGCCCACTGGTATTTTTGGATTGGCAAAGAGCATATGTCTGCTGCAGAGCCCGCAGCTTGCTGATGGTGCAGACAAGGGCACAGATGCTGGGGCTCACTTCCAAAGTGGTTCTCCTTCACCTAAAAGTACCGAAGAGAAGTATGGTGCACTAGAGGCCCCAGAAGATATGTAAATATAAGAGCAGAAGACTTTCCTAGTTAGCTGTGAATATTCAGAAAGCTTTGATGAACCCTAGTCTGCAGGGTGTCTGCAATACAGGCTCCTGGCTTGTGATCATAGCCTGCTCAGTGGGATTCTGACCATGATTAATTTTCAGAACCATCTAGGGGTGGCTTAGAATGAGTTGCTGTGATGCTGGGCAAACAATGCTCAAAGAAAGATGGCACTGAGTTTAGTTGCCATTCCAAAAATTTTAAAACATATCTGAAAAAAATACTTCAAATAAAACCAGTTATATTCAGAGGCAATTGCTCTAGTTCCACCGGCCAGATTTTGCCTCAGAACAGCCAACAAAACTCCTGTTACCTATCAAACTTCTTTTCCTCAGAGGGGGATCTTCCTTTAGTGGAGCAGCTGTGCGTGGCTGTAGACCCCATAAACTCCCCGAGGTTGACACTTTCTTGAGTTGTTAGCTGCCAGTCTGGCTGTTAGATTCTCCACTTGGGATCATCAGTATTTCTTTTTATAGAGTCAGACTATTGGATGCTATGAACTCTTTGCTTCACTCCATCATATGAACCTGTTTAGCTTTCATTTTTAAAATCAGATAAGTGCAAGTTCTAGAGTCAAGAAATTACTATGGAATGTAGCACATTTCCCCCCACTGTTCTCTGAGGATGAATTTTAGAGAGGGGCTGGCTATTTAAGATAGACTGTTGGGGTCTTTGGAGTTGTCCACGGGGATCTGTTAGTTAAAGATAATCTCTTCTGATTGGACCTGGAAGCTTTAATGGACCCTAAATTTAACTGAGGCTATTCGTGCAGTGGTGTCTAAAATTTACTAGGTGAATTCCAGGTAGCAACCATGGCAATTATGGGAGGATGACCCAAGCGCCCGCTCTGCAGAAGGCCCAGTCATGATGCTCTCAAGGAGACTTAGTCTAGCCAAGCAGGTAGGACCTCAACATGTAAAAATGTGAACAGCAATAAAAGATTTAAATAACTTGAAACCAATGAGTGTCATGTGGTTGATTGATCAATGGCTTGTATCTGTTTATGCTTTGCAGGAAGGAGAGAAAGCTTTCTATTCTGGAGGGGTTGGAGTTTGAGCTGGTTCAGGGAAGAAAGGAAGGTGAGATCTGGGAATGTGAAGTGACCAGGGGTATCAGCCTAGATATACAGGAAGCATATTCTCAGAGTGGCCAGAAGCTAATAGGTCTCAGCAAAGGCCAGGTTTACTATTAGCTTATGGCGAATACTTACTTTGGAGTGCTATTGGACACTCAGACTTTTCCTGAGATTGCATCTGGATCTTGTTCCTTGGAGACCACAGAAAAGCATTACCAAGTGTCCCAGATATCTGAGTCCAGGCACAGCAATAAGGGTGAGATGTGGTGACTATAACTCCCTCCAAGTTTTGGGGATAAAGGGCTCTGATCCAGTTGTGTGGAACTTTCTACTGAGCCCAAAGGAGCTGGTGTCCAGCCAGTGGGGTTGAGAAGCCAGGGGAATAACATTCACTTATTTTTTATTCATTTATACAACCTGTGTTACAGAGTGCTGTCCATGTGTCAGGAGCTGAGCTGGGTGCAAAGAATACAGGCAAACTGCTCTTACATAGGCTAACATTAATTATTGACATCATTTTAGATGCTTGTGTGAATACAGTGATGTGATAAGGAGTAAATAGGTGGTGGGGAGAGATCTCAGTTCATGACACGTGGGATGAAACTGATGATTCAAAAGAGATGGACAGGTGAGGAAGAGGGCAGACGTTCTTGTGTGCCAAGGAAGTGCAGTGGCCCTGAGGTGATGCGGACACCATCCCACAGTGTCCGAGTCATTGTGGATGAAACGAGACATTCACACGGACTACTGAGTCTGGTGGAGGAACAGGGACAGCATGGCTTTTTCTCTCAAGGGGAACAAAAGCCTTGGCCCTTGCCATGACAGGCCTTTATTGGGTTTCTCTGCACATTTCATGATGGTCCTCATTTACTATGCACAGGTTGCTTTAGGTGGTTACCTTTTACAGAAAACAAAGGAGCCAATGCCACTAATCACATCACAGAAGAGGGATATTTGCAAATGAAAAGGGAAAAGTGGTTGAACCGGTTACACCGGTCCTAGGAAGGTTTAGCATGGTTTTTAGGAAGTTACTTTGCAGTAAATGTTTGCCCCTGGGGGCTGGGCCTATGCCACGCAGAATGGTCTCCTACAGTGAGGTGAGGATGAGCCTGGTGAGTTGGAGAAAAGAAAGGCCAGTGTGGCTGTCGAGGATGAGTGTGACAGAGAACAGGAAATGAAGGCTCAGAGAGGTGGTAGAGTCAGGCCAGCTAAGGCCTATTAGTTTGCAGTAAGGAGTTTGGGTTTTAGTCTCTGTGTGATGGGAAGTCACTTAGGTTTTTATTGTGGGGAATAGAGAAGACTGATTTCATTAACATGTGTCTAGAGGAGTTTAAATAAGTTTTGTCAAACTGCCCGTCTGAGGAAGAATGCGGTACAAGTGACTGGTGACACATACCTGCAGTTATAGGTACTGGCTGGATGAGAGGTGGGTGTACTTCCATGAAGCATCCTTTTTTTGTGAGACAGGGGATAGGTAACCTTTGACTCTTCAGTCACTGGGAAGACCAGGGAGCCAAGGTTCTGAGAGAGCAGTTCTTGAGCATGGTGGAGGCTTTCTGTAGTTTCTTTCTTTCTTTTTTGATGTACTTCACATGGGCAGGTGGGATCCATGTCCCCATCCCTTGAACCTGGGCGTGTTTGTGACTGTTTTGGCCAGTAGAGTGTGGTGGATCAATGCTTCAAGAATTCTGAGGCATCAGAAAAAAACCACGTGGCTAGAAGAGGCACTCTGGAGCCCTGAGCTGCTGGGTGAGGAGTCCAGATCTCCTGAGTTGGCGAGGCCACACTGGCCACATGGGCAACAGCCCCAGGGAGCCCAGCTTTCCAACCATTCTGGCCAACGTGCTGGACATGACTGTGAGGCTGTCTTCCTGCTGAATTACCATGGAGTGACCTCTTGTCTGCCTCAGGAGACCCAGGAATCGCTCTGCTGAGCTCTGCCCAAATTCCTGGTAATAACATCTCACCCATGAAATCATGAGATACAAAAAGATGGTTTCTGTTTCAAGTCACTAAGTTTGG
This sequence comes from Carollia perspicillata, assembly GCA_004027735.1. NCBI lineage: Eukaryota > Metazoa > Chordata > Mammalia > Chiroptera > Phyllostomidae > Carollia > Carollia perspicillata. The sequence continues at coordinate 10,931 of PVKM010012134.1, read as the reverse complement.
GGGTAGTTTGCTAAGGAGCTATAGTAACTGGAATGAGGTTGTCTTGTTACTGACCCTGCCTCCCTTCTTTGCACCACCCTTAAGGGAGAAGATCTCCTGAGGAAGGAAGCCTGGAGAATGTAATCCTCTGTGAGAGTCCACACCAAGGAAATTGACCCTCCTACCTGTTACCCAGAAATAGACTGTGCTGGAGGCAGGGATTGGCTCCAAGGAGACCTAAAATGGTAGATTTACCTGAAGATCTCAACTTGCAGGTATATCCAAGATGGGGACAGCGCTGCACTTAAGATAAGCTCAGGGAGCATCTATCTTTGAGTCCCATAGTGTGCTACATAAACACTTAGGTGCAGTGAAGGAGTGGCAAATTAAGATTAGATGAGGAGACTTCAGTGATCTGTATTTCCTCTCAGGTTGCATCAGACAAGGATGCTGGGAGGAAAAGGAAGGGCTGTAGGGGCCCAGCAGCCATAAGGGGCTAAGGAGAGGGTTTCTCACCGCGGGAGTGGTGATAGAAACCTGGTTTTTAGCCTCAAGGCCGTTCTGGGCCCAGACTGCCTCCCAACTGCTGATTATCTGGTTGTTCCCATGCGCAGGGGGAAGGCATGGCCTTCTTTGCAGGTGCAAGGAAGTATGTGTTATGAGAACCTTGTCCTGTGGGAATTTGTAAGCTTTACCTCAAGGACATGACTGTTATACGCTTTGTAGCTTTTGAGGCACTGTGTTTAAAAGCTTTGCTCTCTTTCAATAAACTCGCCATGACCAGCTGAGTCTTGGACCTCTCCGTTATTATTATTAATCAATAATAATATCATCCCTCACCCTGACTTACGAACCCCCCTGCCGCAGTGGGCTGCGACAAAGGGCAATTACACAGGGACAGGAAGCCTGCAGGGTCCCTGGGGCTTCTTAGCACAGACTCCGGTACTTCAGAGTTCGTCCCAGGCAGTCTCTCTGCGGAAGGCCGGCCTCTTCAACCATGGCTGGCAGGAGGGTTATGAACAGTGCCTCAGAGGAGGGCAGGGCAGGCCCTGTGGCTACAGCTGGTCAGAAGGGCCCTCGGGTGTGTGTTTCTTAGGATCATTTTTTCAGGGACTTTCCATGAAAACACAACTCAGTGTTCAAAAGTCCCTCTGCTACCTTTGGAGGCTACTGCTCCAGGACACAGTCAAACACAGCAGAATCCTAAGTGGGACTGCTGCAAGATCGAATGGGTTATGGCTTTTGTGTCATCTTGGTTTGAGAAGTGATTCCATTCTGAGACAAAACAATATGAGTGGTGCTTCCAAATAAGACAAATCAGAATTCACAGTTTTTCTTCATAGGGAATGTTTGTGAAAAGAAAAAGCTGTGTCGGCCTCAGGCCGCTGGGTTGGCAGGGTGCACTCAGGCTTGTCCGCCTCTCTGGGTGTCACAAAAGGAGCTTATAAATGAGTGCTTAAGAAAGCCCCTGGAACAAAAGAGAAAACCTCTTTGGCAAAATGGTCATGAGAATGGAGCTATCTCACTTGAGGACAAATTTCTTATAAGGTTTCTGTGTGGCTATTCCTAGTGGCACTATGAGTTGGGTTCCCTTTATTTCATTTATGTTTTATAACTGTTTCTTAAATTGGCCAAGGACCTTATCCTCTTTTCCAAAAGTGGAAAGCCTCGGGACAAAGGCAGATGGCCTGTGGGAGTCAGACATGAGTGGAGTATCCCCACAGTTCTCCCTCTGTAACTGGATAGTCCCTGCAAGGCACTCCACCACATCCCTGATGAGAACGAGGTTGGGCCAACAGGTAGAAACCAATAACCAGTATGGAGATTTCCCCTTTCCAGCATTTGTTGACTACACTTTGGTCTTTTTATCTTAATCTCTCTTATATTCTATTACTTATTATTAAATACTTTTGGGAGCATATTTCAATTATGTCTATAAAATTAGTTTTTTAAGAATATTCATATACACACACACATGTGCATGTATTTTCTTTTTAAATATTTTATTTTTTTATTTTTAGAGATGGGAAGGGAGGGAGAAAGACAGGAAGAAAAACATCAATGGTTACCTCTCAAGCACCCCATCCTGGGGAACCTGGCCTGCAACCCAGGCATATGCCCCGACTGGGAATTGAACTGGCGACCCTTTGGTTCTCAGACTAGCACTCAATCCACTGAGCCACACCAGCCAGGGCACATATGCACGTATCTCTATTAGTTTTCTCTCAATGTTCCATTGTTCACTGATTCCAAGTTGGCATATTTATTTCTATAATAGCTAGTAAGTGTCAAGGCAGGAGGATTTTATGGAATTAGAAATATTTGAAACCATAACATGGGTTTCCCATTTCTTGAGTCCATACCGAACATGCCCTGATGGCATTACACATCGTTATTAGCCACACGTGGATGCAGATAGTTTTAATTCAGACAGAACATCTTAGTAATAATAGAGAAATGATTTGGATCCTGAAAAAACAGAAATATCAGCCGACTGCTAGTTATTCTTAGGTACTAAGGCCTTCAATTATTGTTAATCTTTTTCTGATTTATGTAATTCCACTGAAACCCAGAGATGGGAATCTAAATTACAAAATGGTCTTCTCAAAGGATACTGTATGAGGAGATTAATGGGTCTCTCTCTTCCCTATAAAAACTAAGTGAAACACATTCTTAAAATATACTAATAACTGAGTCTTTGACAATCGGTTTGCTGAGGACAGTTGTACTGTGAATGAACAGATCCCAAATAGTTGGCTTTCGATTTCCTCTGTTCTAATAGTTTGGTTCACTGGGTTATGATGTTCAGAATCCATCTGTTTGCATTTGCCTTTCACTGCTCCTGCTTGACCAGGATGCCACAAACTTGTGTACAGTCTCACCAGGAGCACAGCGTTGATGGGCTTTTTTGTGAGGTCAGGTGGAAGCCATGCTAGAGGGCACGTCGTCCTTCCCTTCCCTGGACAGGGGAGGCTGCCGCGGGGAATGTTTAGGCGGCTGTGCAGATTCGGCGGGGCCGCTGTCCCCTGAGCTCCGCATGCTGTTTTGTTTATTATTTCTGTTTATTGCCTCTGTGTTGGCAATAAAGTCAGGGCCATAAAATTAGAGTGTGGTCGCCATGTCCGGTTTCCCAGATTTCCATGTCATGTTGGGAAGCCCCAAAATTCCTGATTGGTGCCACTGGGCATTTTCAACTGTCTTAGTTGAGGGTTGTGGAGATTGACAGAATATAATTTTTAAAAAGGGGAGTAAAGCCAAGGTTGACATTTTTGAGCAAACATATGCCGTATATGGAAGAAAGGTTAGTTACTTAAGGCAAATTTGCCATCTCGACAGCCCTTTCCTTGCATGAGGACAGTGTAGGCCATGGGCAGCCCCAGGACCCTGCAGCTGGGACCACACAGGGAGAGCTCTCCATCAGCAGGGTGATCACAGGCAGAACCAAACAGAGTGCAGGCCTGGGCAGCTGCCCCCGGAGTGTGTGCTGGGGCCTGCATGGGCGGCCACCCTGGCCTGTCACCGAGCAGGCTCCCAAGCCCTCAGCTAACCAGCATGTTGCCTGACTTTTGTCTCCACTAGCTACGCCTTTCTAAGGGACAAGGAGGGGCTGTCTTTGAAGAGGGAAAAGTCGAGGAGGTCTAGCCACAAAAATAGTCTTCAGAGAAGTTTTCTTTGTTGCTCTTCCAAAGGCAGGGCTCTGATTTAAAGAGAAAAAAAGAAAAACGAACAATCGAACACTCCCCCACAACCTGCTCCTGCAAAGCACATTCTCCTGAAACACACAATTAAAAAATGTCTGTTTTTGTTACAGTGCCAGAAAAATAGCTAATGGTATTGATAACCACCTTGGGGTGAAGGCTGTGTATACATGATTTCATGTAATTCTTCAACCACCAGGTGAGGTACAGATGAAAGGAGGTAGACCTACTTGTCCAAAGTCATACAGCTGCTAAGTTCACCTACAGCTCATGCCCCTGAATCCCATGTTCAAGTATTTTCATCCTTGAACTTAATGCTGCTGCTGGGTGGCAATGGCTGACTCCAGAGTCAGCCCTGCAAAGCAGTGATTTTTAACATTTTTGATTGCCACAACTTGCACCTGGCCAGGGCTGCCACTAAACACTTCGCAGGATAATCCCCACGGCAAAAAATTATCTGGCTAAAAATGTCAATAGTGCTTTTATTTTGTGACATTTAATGTGATTTGCCATGTTGTGAAAAATTAGAAAAAGTGGAAACTGGAAGGCAAAAGGAAAACAGCTCCCCAGAACTGTTAGCCAATGCAATGCCAACCCATAGCCTAATGCACAAAATGTTTTGGAAACCAAACGAAACCCACAATATCTCTTTAAACTTGGGTGAGATGTGCACACCCCAGGGCTCAGTGTTGTGGACAAATGACGGTTGCCTTCCTGCTATTTTTGTGTCCACTCTCTCTTTCCTCTTTGGAACAGCTGCCTCTGGATCTCCAGGAGATTCCAGGTGAGCTGATGGCACCCTAGATCCTGGGGGCAGAGCATACTGACCTAAGTGAGAGGAACATACGGATATTTTCTGGGAATGCTGGGACAGCAGTTCTCCTAAGGTGGGTGGGAATGAGGTCAGAGGTCAGGAGCAGCTCTGGTCATTTTTCAACTGTGGGGGCAGCCCTAGGGCTGGTCATAGCCCCGTGTGCCAGCCTGCTGCCAGCACCTGTCACCTGTGGTATCCTTCCGCCTGCAGCCTACTTCCTCCTCCACCTACAAGCCTTATCTTAAGCAGTTCCCTCTGCCTGAAACAGCCTTCCAGGGCTGATATCCTGACCTCCTTCAAGGCTCAGCCCCATGCCCTTTCCTCCAGGAAACCTTTCTTGATTACTCTGAATTCTTAGTCTGTTTATTGACAGTAAGGGCTGAGGTATATGATGTATTTTCATTACCTACCCAAGTAGATTATAAACCTCTGGAAGGCAGGCTTGTGTCTTGTATTTCTTTGTATTCTGTGCAGTATGTACCAATATGTGCTGTGTGACAGACAGGTCAGAGGGCTGCCACAAGCACAGAGCCACACGGGGCAGTGTGACTGGGGTCTCGCTTTGCATGACTTCATTTGGGAACAGAGGACAGATGGGTGATTGGGAAGACAGGCTTTGTGTTGCTACACTTCCAAGTCCCTCTCCACCACCCAAGGGACCCACATATCCGTGTAACGTTCATGGTCTCAGATGGCTCTAGTGTCTCAGCCTACTCGCTGCACCTGTCTTCTTTTCTGCTCCTTCCTTTGTGGTCATTTCTTACTGCTTCATGCAGCCTCCTCACTTCTCAGTGAGGGAACCACTAGCAAGGTTTTCACTTCCCAGGTCTCCTTTCTTCACCAGAATCTGGCTTGTCGGGTTGTTATGAGGCTTAAACGTGCCGTTCCATGTGCTGTGGATGCTCACTGACTGGAAGCTGTCACGAAGAGCAACAGGGCAGGTGAATGCACAGGAAAGAAGGGAAACAAGCAGTTTTGGCTACTAACATGCAGTTATTCAAGGTTGGGGCTGGCTTACTTGTAGTCACTCAGTAGACCTCTGCTGTCCAATGCTGCAGCCACCAGGAACAGGTAGCTACTGAGCGCTTGAGACGTGACAGGTGCAAACTGACAGGAGCTGCAAATGCAAAACCTGCACTGGTTTCAAAGGCTTAGTATGAAAAAAATAAATGGACAATATATTATTATTAAAAAAAAAGATTTTATTTATTTATTTTTAGAGGAGAAGGGAAGGAGAGAGGGAGAGAAATATCAATGTATGGTTGCCTCTGGTGTGTCCCCCGCTGGGAACTGGCCTGCAATCCAGGCACGTGCCCTGACTGGGAATCGAACCGCGATCATTTGGCTCAAAGGCCTGCGCTCAATCCACTGAGCTACACCAGCCAGGGCTTGGACAATATATTATTAATATTTCTTTTTATACCAATCGCATGTTGAAGTCATATTTTTGGATATATTTGGTTTAACAGAATATATTATTAAAATGAATTTTATCTGCTTCTCTTTGTTTAATGTGGCTATTAGAAAATTCAAAATTACATCAGCGATTCCCATTGTATTTCTATTGAACAGCATTGGTCTCAGCAGAGCCTTTAATAGTGTGACTTATGGGTGTTGAATGGAGTTTCGGGCTCTCAAAACATCTTTAGTGTGGGACTGTGATGGCTTGAATCCCACCTTAGCAGTTTCATGCCTTAAAGGCTTTGAGTCTTGGGAAATTTTTAGTCTCCTGGGGGAGTTTAAACTGCTATCAGCAATTTACACTCTAATATGAATGAGTATGTGGTTTTCTTCTTCCCTTCCTTCTTCCTTTTTCCCTCCCTCTCTTTCTTTCCTTTCCTTCCTTCCTTCCTTCCTTCCTTCCTTCCTTCCTTCCTTCCTTCCTTCCTTCCTTCCTTCCTTTCTCTTTTTTTCACGGAAAGCAGACTTGGTATGAGGAAGTACAGCTAGAGGGAGGTAGAGGTGAACAGGAACCATGTGAAGGAGGAGTAGGTAATGGTGGGACAAGGATCCCCACATAGGTGGGTGATGGGGATGCTGATGAGGCAATGGTGGAACTGACCCACAAATGTTTCCTCCACAAGTTGGTGTCCGCATTCCTTTTGTACTTCTCACAGTACAGTCACGACGGTCTGCACATGCAGGGGAGCCCACAATAACAGTACAGACTTGGTGACCAAAAATAAGATTTGAAAGAAGGATCTGCTGTACAGGATAATTAATCACTTGACATGATTCGGCCTTGAGCCTGCAAACCATGACTGGATGAGGAGATGTCATTCTTCTTTGGGAAAGGAGATGTATTGAGAGTTTTCCTTCTTACCTATTTTCACAGATTATTGAGATGGGGTCAGGAACCTAAGGATCAGACAGTAGTGAGTAACCCACTTTTGATCTCATAGGATCTAAGACCAAAATTATGGTTTCTGCCATTGAACCACACAATGGATGGGCCATTTGTTTCTTACAGATTTTCAAGGGGGGGTGAGTGCTAACAGACTCCCTCATTCAGAATTTTAGGGAAGCACCAGGCTAGAGGGATGGGTCATTTCCAAACCGGTCACTTCCTGAGATAGCAAGGCTTCCTTGAGCCTCATTTTTGGTTGGTGCCACTGAAGTGACTTCAATTTCCTGGTATAAAGGATTGAGTTCTTAAATTCTGAGGACACTACTACTGGATTTTCAAATCGTTTTTTAAAAAGAACTTAAGTGAGGAAAATAACTAGTCCCCCCAGTGAGAGATATGGAAAAACTAACAAGGCTGTGACATATGGTAAGCCCCTTAGAACTGCCTGCACTTCCAAGGTCTCAGTCTTGGGAAGAACAAGCTTACACAAGACTCGGAGCTTTAAATGCAATCCCAATCTCTCTTCCCACCTCTCTTTAAAACTGTCCTCAAGTAAGCTAACTCAGCTAACCCCTTCTCCTGAACATGGAAGATGATGAGAAAATATTTTAGAACAGAGAAACAGTGAACTCAGCTCACCCACTTCATTAGGAGACCTTGAAGAAAACTTTCCTCATTAAATTCTTCTTATTAAAAAGCTGTGAAGTCATAAAGTTACTGAACAATAGCTCACACAAAGGGGTGCTTCCATCAGTCCTTTCCCCTGAGCTTTAAGGGACCTTCCCCTCAGGGACCAGAGGGGCGCTGAAGGCTTTGTGTGGGTCCCCTCTGTCCTGTACGACTTTCTTTGCATTTGGTTTCATCACCATTTTCTCCCCCTTGTTCTTTCCCTTTTCTGTCCATTAGAAAGCCTATGAGAAATGTGGCTTTTAAAATTTTTAGTCAAGACATTTGTTTTGAGCCACATGTTTGTTAGGGCTGTGATTGGAGTTTTTCTAAAGTCCGACACTTGACTTGAGAATGTTGTCTGAAATCTACATCAGAAATATATTTGTACAGGTGATTTGCCATCTAGTAAAATGGTTTCACTTTCTTTTGTTTCATTTATTTATTTTTAGAACTCTGCCAGGAATTCATGAAATGAAATAAAAGTTTTTCAGGAATTAGAACTTGAAAGGAATAGGTCCCTGTTGGTAGGAAGTTTCTGGTGGCTTCCCTTCCTCCCTTTCTTTCTTTCCTCCCTCCCTCTGTGCCTGTGGTGACTCATGGCCTCTAGCAAGGGTGAATAGTTTGCCTATCTGGACCATTTGGCAACCCCAGGTACACTTGCAAGGTCACAGGTGGCAAAGATCTAGTCTCTGCCCTCAAGAAGCATTCAGCTGTTATTTTGGCAGGCTGGGTGCCAGGGGCATGAATTTGCTGGTACCCTCCTGTGTACTAAATGCTCTCCCTGTCATGCCCATTTTTCTGGAAACATTTAGTGCATTCTTGCCAACCTCCAACTACTAGTATCTGTACCTGTGTCATTTCCCACCAATCCTGTCCCCCAACTACCACAAAGCACACAGCTCACCTGTGGCCCACAAGAGGTGCAGAAGAACAATTCATCCTAGGAATGACCCTCAGCAACAACGTTAGGGAATAGTGGGTGGTTCTGGGAAAATCCTTTGAACCGCACAAAAACACTGGGAGGAAGGCCATTGTTTCTCCTGGTTAACCCAGGGTGACGGGGATACTTGGAGACTTAGGAAACTTCCTCAGGAGACCCTGACTTTTGAATTTAGGACTGCCTGACCCAACAGTATGAGAGCAGAATGAGTGGCAGCAAAATGAGTGCACATCCCTTACCAGTTCAGTTTCAGTGACACAACTCTGGTAGCTTAGAATTGGCCACAGTGAGAGTATTTATACCACGGAAATTGGCAAATACTACAATCAGGGCTTTTTTCTTTTCCTTAGAGAGTCTGCTGTTAAACATTTACCAGCATACCACTGGGCTGACCTGCACTCATACTTTAACTCAGGCGTGCAAGGCCATCTCCCCCAGGGGCCAGGACACGTAGAGGACGAGGCAGGCTGAGCGGGCTCCTGGTGCTCTGGTGAGCTGTGTGCCCTTCTAAGGGAGCAGCTGATACCCAGCTCCAGCTGACGCTTGTTATTCTGTGGGATGTGGACCCAGTGTTAATATCTTCTAAGTTCTTCAAGAGTAGCCGCAAAATCCAGAATTTTATGTGAAATCTCAATTTAAAAATGCTGGCAACTAATTCAAAAAAATTTTTAAACATTATTCTGGCCAAACAAAACACATCTGTTGGCTGGCTTTGGCAACGGGCTGCCAGTTTTCAAGTTCCCGTTTTAACCAATAAATTCCATTGCTCTGTGCTTGTGTTCCTTTCCCGAGATGCCCTCCTACATGTCAAGATCCAGCTTAAATGACAGCTTCTCCATGTTTTATCCTTGCATCTTCCATTTAGAAGTCATTTTCTGAACACTAAGAAGATGGTCCTGAATACATATTGTCCCTCAAAGAAAGTACTTATGTGTTTGATGCTATTTGTACACACATTTCTTTTTCTCCTTTGGTAGCTTGTAACTTCCCTCAAGATCAAGATTTATGTCTTGCCCTGGCTGGTGTGGCTCCGTTGGTTGGAGTGTCGCCCCACAACCAAAACATGAGTTTGATTCCCGGTCAAGGCATTTACCTAGGTTGTGGGTTTGATCCCTGGTCCGGGTATGGACAATCCCAGTATGATCTCTGGTACGGGTGCAGGTAATCCTTGGTCTGGACATGTAGGGGAGGCAACCGAGTGACGCTTCTCTCTTGCACCCATGTTTCTGTCTCTTTTTCTTCCTCTCTCTCTAAAAAGCAATAAGAAAAATGGCCTTGGGGTAGAATTAAAAAAAAGATCTATGTCTTGGGCATCTTTGTTTCCCTGGAAATGGTCAGCAAGCCCCCTGTATTTAGTAGACATTCAACAAATATTAGGTAAAATTTAAAACTGGGAACTTAGTAGATGTTTACTTGAATCATATTTTATACTTCCCTTGAGAGTTGTTGACTGGTCTACTCAGCCAGGAAGACTAAGAGTTTAGATGGGAAATGTCAAAGCCATGTTGACAGCACCGAGGACATTTCTCATCATTCCTACTTTATGAGATATGCTAAGGGAGCGCTTTATTTTCCTGTGTGTTGATGCATATGAATGTTGTTTCTGCGCTAAGTTTTGTGGTCCAAAGAGGGACATTCCCTGATTGAGGTGATAGAATATAGAGCATTTTCCTACTTAGGTAGGCTTTTCTTTCTAAATCAAAATAACACTTATTAAAACAAATATCAATGTTTTCTAATATTTGCATTTATAAGGATTTCTAAATGCCTCTTAATTTTAAAGAATAATGTCTCATAGAGTAAGATACAAGCACTTTGGCACAAATCTCAGATTAAAACTTGATGATGATGATTTTTGCTTCTTATTTTCCTATGCTACTTTAAATGAAGACTCTTTACATCTTTTCTCACTTTCAACATTATAAATTTGTAGAGCTGGTAGCTCTTTGTCTCTTAAACCTTCAGTGTCCTTGGATAATTTTTTCCTGACTGCTTGCTGCTAATTTCAGAAAAGAATTGATTAGTTATCTCTAAATTCCAGGAATTACAAGGGTTCCTTTTTTTCATGGGCTCTGGGTTTTTTTTTTTTTTTTTCCCATTTGTTTGTTTTTAATGGTATTTTTTTCTAAGCAGGACAATTAGAGCCTTCTGCTCTCAATTCGTTTCTGTTTTATGTTAAAGAGCTTAGAATTAGAAAAACCCCAACTTATCAGTACTTTGTATTAAACAAAAGTTGAAACCAAACAGTAGAATGATATTGTTACAGAACAGAGGTCCAAGGGAGGAGGCAATATCTGGCCCACCCAGGGGCACCAAAAACTGTTACAGAACAACACAGGAGTGCCCCTGCGCCCCCCCCCCCCCATGGTATACTAATATTGTCTGGACCCCCTACTGGGCTGGTGTCCACCGCCAATCAGAAAGAGGTCACTCAATGCCAGAGATTTATGAAAAGGAAAGGAAAGGTTTATTTAAAGCTATACA
>PVKM010012133.1:0-32151 GCA_004027735.1 Carollia perspicillata | reverse complement strand
AACAAACTAAGCAAACAACTAGAACAGGAACAGAATCACAGAAATGGAGATCATTTGGAGGATTATCAGTTGGGAGGGGGAAAGGGGAAGGGGGGGAATGGATAGAGGGTATAAGAAGCACAAATGGATACAGAATGGACAGGGGGTGTTAATCATTGTATAGAAAATACAGAGGCCAAAGAACGTAAACGTACAACCCATGGACATAATCTGGGGGGGATATAGATATGAGAGGGGGTGCAGGGCAAGGGGGAATAAAGGGGGGAGAAATGGGGCAACTGTAATAGCATAGTCAATAAAAGATATTTTTAAGGAGAATTTTTAGCCCTGGCTGGTATAGCTCAGTGGATTGAGCATGAGCCTGTGAACCAAAGGATCACGGTTCGATTCCCAGTCAGGGCACACGCCTGGGTTGCAGGCCACTTCCCAGTAGGGGACACATGATGAGGCAACCATACATTGATATTTCTCTCCTTCTTTCCTTCCCTTCCCCTCTAAAGATAAATAAATAAAAAAATTTTTTTTTTTAAAAGTGGATTGAGCGCGAGCCTATGAAGCAAAGGGTCGCCGGTTCGATTCCCAGTCAGGGCACATGCCTGGGTTGCAGGCCAGGTCCCCAGTAGGGAATACATTGATGTTTCTCTCCCACTCTCTCTCCTTCCCTTCCCCTCTCTCTAAAAATAAATAAATAAATAAAATATAGTTTTTAAAAAAGAAGAGTTTTTAATATTTACTAAAAATTTTTGGAATATTTGGTTTAAAATAAAAGAATTATACAAATAATCTAGTTAAGACTGTTGTATAATTTTAGAATTATTTTAAATTCAACAAATTATTTCTGAAATTCCACATATATTAGGGTGACTGTTCACATTTTAATAGTGTGTGCAGACCATGAAAATAGTCATGATTGGAAACTTTACTGGGGACCAGGCACTATACTAAGTGCTTTAAATGAATTAATTGATTTAATACTCTCAACAACCCCCATGGAAGCAAGAGCCATTATGATGGCCATTTAACTGATAACTGAGAGAAGCACTTGCCCAAGATCACGTAGCTAGAAATAAGATCTTAATCATGTAACCTTGTATTTAGCTAATAATGTACAGTACAGGATCTGAGTTGTTTTGTTTGGGATGAAAGGAGTGTGATGTTTGGGAATCTTAACATTTCTTCTCTGGATAAGCTACTTTGCCTATCACATCTAAATGTTAATCTCCCCCCCAAATTAAAAATATATGTATTTATAATTTTATATAAATATACATTCTATGTGATATATATAATAACATATGTTACCAAATGTCTAAAATTTTTATTTTAATAAGTATGAACTCTATCTAATATCTATAGTATGCGGTTCTTAAACAATAGGGATCATAGAATTCCATAGCAACTCCATGATAATTAAAAAATGAATAAATTATACTTTCAGGTTCACTAACCTTCGACAGTTAGAATTTACTTCAATTATAAATTTAGGCCACAGACCACAGTAGACCTGGCAGTGCCTGTGACTTTGTCACAGTAGAAATCACAGATAATTTATAAGTCCAATATAATTGTTACAGAGGTCACAAAATGTCATTTACAGTCACGGAAACTTCAAAATTACATTAATGATGGGGCCCACCATTATATCATGTTACTTATTGTGATAATAAAAAAGCACATCTATTGCTACATTAAAAATCTGTTTTTATATTCAGAATTTTGATCATTGAATTTGAGTATAACTGGTTTTCTTTATGATCTTACATTTTGTTTTATGCATTTATTTAAATGCATAAAACAAAACATAAAACTTATTTACATTTTTATTCTGAGAAAGAATCCATCAGTCTCACTGTAATACCAAAGGTATCAATAATTATATTTATGTCATCTGTTTATTCACCTATCTTTCCTACTATCCACCCACTTGTTCCATTGAATTAAGTTGATTAAATATTTATTATTGATTGCTTTTGGTATGTTAGATATTGAAGATTTGTTTGGAGTTAATAGTCTTATAAACCTTCCGATTTCACTTGACATTGAAGTTCAGAAACTCTACAATGTTTCCAGAATGTGCCAGGATCTTCACATTCTTTGTTCTTTGAAGACACCCATGTAATCATCAATCTTTTCACTGAGGGAAACCTATGGCCACTCTCACACTATTTTTTCTCCTCTGCTTTTTAATTGCTAACTTTTCTCTCATTTTCTGAAAACCATGCAGGCATGCCACTCCCTAGAAATAAGAGAAATATTGCTAAATTTTTAAGACTGGTAATAGTGTGTCCACCATGGCATTACACTCCACTACTGCAATGTCATACTTTGTCAACATGGTTTTTCATGTCTGACTATAGATGAATTAGCAGATCAGTGCCCAGATTTTTGTCAATGGTGACTGGAGAGTCTAGATGGGTTTAGGCCCATCCCCAATCTAAAAAAAACAAACAATGCAGTCCTGGATGCAATCCAATTAGACAAGGGAACATTAGGAATTTACCTGAGTTACAAACACTCTAAAAGTAAGCATGTGTGGTTTTCAGTTCTAGTCATATTGGTCCAACCTTTCTACTGAAAGAAACAAAAAAGTGAAACAACATGTACTTGCATGCAGGTGAGACTTGGGGAGCTATGATTCTGGAGAGAAGGGCTAGAAGGGAGGTGGGGCACAATTGGAGAATAAAGAAGAGTTTATGGAACTAAGAAGACAGAGGTCAGGATTTCTGGGTTACCTAAGCACCCAGGATTTGAAGGACAAAGTGCCATAGAGGAAGAAATTTAAGAGAAAAAGTCCAAAAACTCTTATACAATTTCATTTCAAATTTTAGGCAGCATTCTAAGCCAAGCACACGCAGGATTAAACTTTAAGAAAGCCAATAGAAAACAGCATCTAGGAAAGTAAGAAGCTGAGAAAAGATTTCATAAACAGGACTCAAAACACTAACCATACAAGCTAAAGATTGGTAAGTTAGATTGCATCATGACTGAGAATTTATGACCTGATTTACAAGTTCATAAAAATATTTTCTTTTTAGAAAGTATTACTTTACTACTCACATATGAATCTATAATTCCATTTTTATTTGTTTCTATATCTCTAAAAATGATTTTTACAGAAAATAGAACAATACAACGTGGTGTTTGTAAATGAGGTGCCTTTACCCATTGCTCATGCTCAGGGTTTCTTGGGCAGATTCAGTTCAGCTCCTCCCTACCACCACCTCAGATTTTAAATTCTGAGGATGGGGTTCCCATCACCATAGATACCAGTGGGTATCTATGACCACATTGGGTGGAGGCAGAGGGTTTATCCAAGCAGAAAATGTCAAGCAAAGGTGTCCTATGATCCAGATGGCATTATACCCTAGGATGGCCAATGGTCTGAAGGTGAAGACTGAAAGCTAACAAAATTATATCCTTTGCAGATATTGAAGGGAGGGAATAGTAGTCATAAAATACATCTCAACTGAATTGACTCTTAACAAAAAGATATTAACACTGAAAGTGATAAATCATGAGCATTACGTGATGATGTAATGATAAAGGAATGTTGATTCTGACAGTAATGGCCAGTATGTGGCTATTTCTGTTTTTCCACAAGGAATAAATATTGTATCACTAGTATTAAACTTCTTTAGTGGTTAAATATTTCTTTAATTGCTAGAGTAAAACATTCCATTTCATTAAACCTTAATGTTGATTTGTCAAAATTCTTTATTATTCTTCAAAGTGACTTCATCTTCCCTAGAAAGGAAATAACACCACCAATGCTTTATTACCTTTCAGTTTGAATCACAAATATAATTAAGTCTTCAAGTCTAGTCATGGCATTGCTTTATAAACATTGTGGATTACACTTTGTTTTTTTATTTATTGATTAACTGAACAACTTTTGGTATATATATTTATATTATTTCTTTTTTAAATAATGCCATCTCATTTCCAGGTGATTTTAAATTAACCCAACTGATTTTTAATCAATCAAAAAAATGTCATCAAGTGAGCTTTTGGGTAGTAGAAGGTGGAATTCATGTTTCAAAAATTCCAGCAATATTTAAAGCTGCATTAACTTGGTATTTGGCTAATGATTATGATTGTCTGGGAAATGTTGGTATTGATTTATTTCACAATTTAACATGGGACAGCTATACATGTATGACTTTTCTCCTGCTTTTTGTATCATAAGTAAATCATCACTGAACTAATCATGAATGCCACCTCCTTATTTATTAAAATTGAAGGGCATACTCTTTAGTTTATCACTCTTTATGAATGCTTCAAACACTACATTTCCTTTTGAACTGAACAATACAAACCCATAGTGAAAAGAACATCTCAGCTTTCGTTTTATAATTTAACTATCTCTTCATTCTTAATCAAAGGAGAAAAAGATCTGATCTCACAACCTATTTATATAGTTTTAAAACTTTCTAAGAAAAATAAAGCTTGCTATAATTAATGCCTAATGGTATAAACACCTCTGCATTAGCGGTTGCCTAGTAACTACATACTGAAAGCTGGTGGGGTTGCTAAAGAGGCTGAATACATGGAAATATTCAGATCTATTTCCAATTCAGGTGGATGAGGAACAGCAGTGGGCCAGACTCCTTTATTAAAATTGGTTTTCCATAACATTTTTTCACTAAAACATCCTTCTGCATTAGAACTTACTCTTATAAATGATTTCTGCAGATAAGAATCCAACTAAAAAGTGATGGTTTCAAAAAAACATTTAATAGAGCAAAGCCAGCACTGCTTTATTGTTCTGTATCAGTTCCAGTTTCTGTTCTTAGAGTGACCAGACTGGAGGATAGTGTTATTAGTGTATTTTAATTCTTCAATAAAACCTTGTATTTGGTATCACTTTAGCACTGAATGACCAAATTAAGCTCCCAGCTAGAGGTACTGTTAAAAGGGGCTGGAAGTGATTATAAATATGTATTTATGTTAAGCTTTGGCTTGCTTCCTACCTAGCAGATTTAATTTCCTAATTACGTTTTGCTTTAACTTGGTAAAATTAGCTTGCATTCCCTTGGCACAAACCAACTACAGTTGGTGGAGGAGGCCTTCCAAACCATAGGTTGTTGACAGGAGTGGCTAACTACATTAGGGCTAAATTTACTGAGTAAAATCCACAAAGAGCCTAAGCACATGTCGATAATGACAAGTTAACTATGAGGGAATGTAGTTAGGTCATATGAAAACTCTTTTCTGGCAATGTCTTCGTTTCAAAAACATGTTATAGATAGAGGGCACTCAAGCTCCCCTGTGCTTTTTGTTAGAGTTCCCTGTGTCAAGATTTGGGGCTTAAATTGGTTGCAGTGGTGTGGACAAGGATAAGTGTGCTCTGGAATATTTAAATTGTGTAACTACAGCATTGTGGATTCAGTCAGAAGTGATTTGCTACTCCATAATTTTGTCATTTGGCAATACTAACACATGATAACATATGGTTTGCTCTCTGGAGTTAACATAAATGTTGTTATTTGACTGAAATAGAGAGTTCTCTTATTCCACAAGGAAACTGTTTTAAGATATGTGTATGTTCCTTTATCTTTTCACATGGGAGGAAGCATCCTATTGCATCATCGAGTATAACTCTCTGGGTTTTGGATTTAGTGGATTGGAGAATGTGGCTGATGTGGCCAAGGCCTTGGTTTAATCAGAAAACCACTTACCCACCACTGCCCACCCCCGACTGGCCTCCCCACAGTCTGCATTCCTAGCTGCAGCAACCCATTTCGTGGGTCCAGGAATCCATTTCAGGGGTCAGAAAATAATTTGTTTAAATTCATTGGTTAGGTAATCTACTTCACTAGTTCAAAGAGAAAACAATGTAACTAGTTTTTTCTGCTTGCAATGTATTCAGTATCTCTCCTTCCATTTTAAAGGCTGCAAGTAATTTACTGATTAAAAAATCACTTCAAGTTTGTTATAAGGATTTCTTTTCTTCCTACTTATACTTTCAGCTTTCCCCTACCTTCAGAAATATTCACTTTAGCTCTGGGATGTCCTTTTTTTTTTAAAACCTGTTTAATGAAGCTTCAAAAGATTTAATTTTTAAAACCACCAAGTCACTACCTTTTCAGATATATTTGATTTGACTCTAATACATCCTGCCTTTGTGCAAAGAAAGCCTTTCAGAAAGAGTTAATGTGCAATCTCAATCTCAACAAGACTAATTCTCAGGAGAGAATTTAAGCCAGCAAGTGTCTTCCCTTTATAATTAATTCCTAGTGTGCTATTTCTGTGCAGTAGGGTGGGACATTTCTTCAACCCTGGACAGTGGGCAGTGCCAGCTTTAAAGTAGAGATAAAACTGTGTATTTTACTTCCAAGGTCCTGGCTTTTAGTACTTAAAAATGCTTTCCTGTAACGTTTTCTCTCCTGTTTATTTTTCATTTTTCTAAACAATAAAATCATAAATTACAAAAAAGTGGTGAGAGGGGAGAGATCACTCAGGGATTCCTTTGTGTTGTTATTCTTCTTCAATTGTGTTTAGACTAACAGAAGCTATTTCTCCCTAATAATGATTTTTTTAATTGAGCTGCCTGTGCAAAATAATTGGGATTTGCTCCCCAGAAATATTGTCATGTCATATTCTTAGTTCTTAACCCCTAAGTGAAGTTTATTATTTTGTTTCTCCCCCCAAAAGTGAGGCAGTTAATTTCTTGAATAGCAATTCAACATCAGTGTCAAGTATCAGTATGAGAAAATTCATTGCCTTGTAAATGTGTAAATATGCATTTTGAAAAGAATAAGGAATGCTTTTGCTTCCAAATTTAATTTTTTACTGTCAGTTCAGCATGTAACTGTAACTGTCAAATACTTTTCTTTCATCTTATAAAGTCTCTATTTATTGCACTGTTGAGCATTTTCAGAGAAAGCACTTGATAAAAGAAAGTGGTATAATGAATGGGGATAAAAGCCATAAGGCTAACAGAGGGAGTAGCTATAAAGTCAAAGAAAATAAATCACTGAGCACCTCTGCTTATAGGATAAACTTGAGGTGATTTCTAAACCTGTGGACCCTTAACCCCAAGGTTCCAGGTGGAAGTTCTTTCTTAATGTAGACCTCTTCTGGGAGGAGACTTCATACAATTTATTGATCAACGGTTTCAGAGCCTTTTTTAGAAAGGATTTCGTCTGCTCTGATTTATGTCATATTTAGACCCAATTTGGGAAGGGAAGCAACTGAAGTGCCAAAACCTTTTGATAGGAGTCTGCCATTTCAAAAAAACAACGTTTGATCTGTAACCCTCGGACTCAACATTCCAGACATTCATCTTCCAGTATTTCAAGTCCATGATTTGGTTGTAGTTTGATTTTACTTGAAACACAGCTTGAATGCCTCCATTTCATTTTGTGCTTTCAACACATTTTTGCGATCTGGTGATTTGGGAAGGCCTGTACCATACGGTCTCGATAAAGTGATAGATTTTTCTGGGAATTGGCAGAAAGGATTACAAATTGAACCAGACGTGAGAAGGGAAAATTGAGAATTTGAGCCTAACTCGATCTCATGAAATGTCTTTTAAGACCTGTAATTCCCGTTAAAGCATTTTTTAGGAATTTTTTTTTGGGGGGGGCGTATCCACTGCACAGAGACAATCCTTTTAAATTATCTTACAAGTAGATACCCTCCTTTCAAAAGCAATGCCACTTGATATATCTTGGTTAGCCCTTCATAAAATATTTCAGACTTGGGGTCAAAGGGGCCCTGCTTCAGCTTTTTTGAAAAAGAGGTTGCATAGAAAGGTATGGGCTCAGGAGCCAGGTGCAAGGAAATAAAGGGTAGCAGGAAGCATTTTGATTTGGAGTTGATGGTTTTTGGAGAAGCACACGAGGCAGCAATAGAGGAAAACAAAGCCAGATAGATACATCAAGAAGATGAAAACGCCCTGGCGCCAGTCTTGCAAAAACAAACAAACAATAAAAAAAACTTAAAAAAAATAAACGGGCGCCTTATGTGATTCCTAGCGGTGGGACAGAGGGGCTGAAGTACAGGGTTTTCCTTAAGTTTCCGAGAATTCAGATCAGGAGGCCTGACATTTCATCAGGTCTGTCCGTGAGACGCCGTCTTGGTGGGAACAGTGCTGCGAATCACCTTTTGGGCTCTTTCTTTCCTTCGCGGCAACCGCGGGCTGTGATTCCCCACCTGCGTGCGGGACCAGAGCAGGGCCCGGGCGTGTGCCCCTTTCTGCAACCTGCAAGGACCCGCCCGCTCACCGCAGGGGGCTGGGCGCCGTGCGCCGAGCGCGGGCGCGAGCCCCAACCCCACGGTGCGGGCGGCGCTCTGGCGCTCTGGCGCTCAGCGGGTTAAGGCAGGGGGGGCGGGGGCGGCAGCGAGGGGCGGAGGGAACGCGGCGGCTGCCGGGCTGCGAGAGCCCGCGCCCCGGGACCGCAGCGGGTTAAGCGCCACCCGCGCCGAGAGGGCTGAACCTGAAGCGGCCGCTCCGCGCTCGCGTTTGGACCAGCCGGAGCAGGAAGATGGCGACGGGCGGCGCGAGCTGCGAGCCTGACTTCTCCCGCGCTCCGGAGGACGCGGCGGGGGCCGCGGCGGAGACGGCGGTAACCGAGGTCCGCGGGTGGGCGCGGGGAGCATCCCGAGTGGGGCCAGTGTCCCGGCTGGACCCGGCTTGCGACCCGCGGCGCCCCTTAAGCCTGGGCTCCCCGGTGTGCCCCTTTCCCGTGGCGCCTTTCCTCGGGGTGTCCTCAGGGCCAGAGGCCGGATCCTTTGGGATGAGGCTGCTGCCGGGACTGGGTATCCCCCTGGTCCTTTCCGAACCCAGCAGGGAACAGCCTCGACCGCCCGGTAGTCCGGGCTTTCTGCGTGCGTCCCACGCGAGCCCTACAACCATTCCCTTCGTTGTGGTCGCCTTTGGCCAGGGGTGAGGACTGGGGTGTGTTTTCCGGTAAACTTGACACCCCCTCCCATTGTTCACCTCTCGCTGCTCGCGTTGCTGTGGGCGCATGCCTTCCGTAGGGGTGCCTGGCACCTCGTAGCGGACCCAGGAAAGCAGAGAGGGGGACGCGAATCGTCACCATGCAGGTGTGCGGATGCCTATTGTGTGCGTTCGTGTGCCGAGGCCCCTTGGGAGAGGCCCGGTGCCCAGCTGCGGGCACTGCTGCCGCTGAACGCCGGCGCTGTGGGTCCTAGCTGTCTGCCTGCCCCATCATTTGGTGGTGGTGGTTGCGGGGGGTGCGGGGTGAAGGGAGTGGGGGAAAGGTCCTCGTTCTTCCCGAGAGGGTACTCGGCAGAGGTGGAAGTTCAGCACCTGGTATCAACACGGTGTTCTTCTATGGGGTCTGGAAACCGAACGAGCTTCCAAGAATATCCGCGAACGCAGTGTCTGTGGTGGTTTCCAGCCCTACCTTGGGGGAGACCTGGACCCACATTTCCTGGGATAACGACGTTCTCAGGGTTTGGGAAGGAGCCTCACGAAAGCTGCAAGGATCTGCAAAGAAAGGCAACGGGGGGCGGGGGGGGGGGAGCCCCTCCCACCCATGGCGCTATCCCCCTCGCCAGATTCCGGGTGGGATGGCGTGAGAGGAGCTTGCACGTCTTTCTGTTCCTTCTGTGACCTGAGCGTAATCGATGCAGAAGCAGCAGAGCGCAGGGCTAGGTGTAAATAGTCAGGGCTTCTTTTAACTTTCTCCCAGCTTGGAGGTAAGGCTTTCCGGAGCGGGAGAGGAAGGATGTGAAGGAAGCTATTGGGGCGTGAGAGCAGCCAAGCCTGGGAAGGAAAAAGAAAACAGGGAGAGCAGGAAAACCGGAGGAGGAGGAGGAGGAGGGTTGCCGATTTCTACTTGTGAAACTGGCAAGTTGAGATTAGAAACTTGAAGGAAAATCGATTTTTCTTTTGCCTGGAAGATGCGAACTTTCTTAAGATTTCAAATCAACCCTGCCAACCCGTCCTGCAGTGAATCAGTTCCCCTCTGGGAAGCACAGTAAGGAAGCTTGCTATTAAAACAAGCCTCTCTGGGAAGTTGAGACGGTTTGGTACTTTCATCCCCAGGAGATAGTAAGGAGAGGGAGTGAGGGAAAAAAGAGCTGTTTGTGTGTGTTTTCTTGTTTCCCGGGAAGGTTGAATTTGTTTGTTTAATCTTTTTGCTTGCCTCAGTATTTTAATCACTTGACAATTAAACCAAACAGAAGCATCTGACTTATGGTCTGTAGCTGATCTGTAGTTTTACTTGGTTAGAGTGTAAACAGAACCTTGGATGCAGATTTTTGTGTTAATCAGGTCAGTGTTCCCTTTCTAATGTTGAAAATTTTCAGGAGTCTACATTGAATTCAGCATAGAGGTGGGGATTTGATCATTTCACCCTGGTAACGAGGTAGCCACTGTAAGTCTGTGGAAGTACAAGTCCTTTGTTATTTCCATAGAATTCTTTAGCGTTGTGAGGAGATACAGTAAGGTATCTTAATCTAATAGTTTTTTAAATTTTTAAATAACCTTTGAGTTTATAGTAAAATTTTGATGTCATCTATGTGGTAAACTGAGCATTTTATTTTTCCCTTAAAAAGCATAATCCTCTCATATCAGCACTTGTCATGTAGACTGATTTTTAAATTGAAGAAAATCTAGGTTGAGGAATGGTGTTTGTCATTATAACTGTTCCTTAAGTAATGATTAAAAAATCAAAGACATTTTTATGCATTTTGGGTTTGTGAAAACTGCAGGCTTACTTTTTTTTGTTTTTTTTTAATTGTTTTCCATTTTATTTCAGTTTATATACAGTGGATTTTTATACATATATTTGACAGCAGTAAGCCAGTGGAGACTCTAAAGCAGTAGGCTATTTTTGAAAGTAAGTGTTTTCACTAAGTTTTGACTATTTAGATTGTTGCTTAGAGACAAGTTTAATTTATAGTTTTCAGCTTAATATGATTTTCAGTGGAGTGTTTTAAATTTAGTTTGCAACCCTTGTTCTTAGCTGTTTAAATCCTGAAAGCATCCCAAGTGTAAAGCTGTGTAACAGCTACATTATTCAATAGGATCATAATAGGGTTTTTTGTTTGTTTGTTTTGCTGTGAACCATGCTAAGAGATCTGGGTTATTTTCAGCACCTTAGCCAAATGTGATGACTTTTATAGCCTATATTGCTATTTCTACTTTGAAAATATCCCCTAATGGATAAGGCAGTATGGAAAACAGAACTGTTTCTGTTTTTTATTGTCACCAAAGAATTTAAGAGTTAAAGGAAAAGGGAGATCTTTTTAAACCTATGTTTAGAAAGCATACCAACATTCTTTTTTTTTTTTAAGGTTTTATTTATTTTTGAGAGAGGAAGAGAAACTTCAAAGTGCGAAAGAAACCTCTATCAGTTGCCTCTCACATCTCCCCAGCCAGGCACCTGGCCCATGACCCAGGTTTGTGCTCTGACAAATCTGCAATCTTTTGGTTTGCGGTTCAAGGCCCAATCCACGAAGCCACAACAGTCAGGGCTACACCAACATTGTTGTCATTCTGGGCTTTTCTGGAGCAGCTTACGTGCAGAAAGTAGATATAAATTTTGTTGTCTTGGTGGTGGCGACAAGAAAAAACTTCAACACTGATTTTGTTAAAAATGTACAACAGTGATGTTAAACAAATAAATAGCCAGCACTTTGAAATTTTCATTTCCAGGTACAGTATTGAACATAAATGCAATGAAAAGAATCTTAGCAATTTTGCTAAGCTTCGTTTAAAAGAAACTCTGTTATAGTTATATGGCAGCTATAGAGTATTGAAAATTTCACAGCATAGTTTTTAAGTAGAAAATAATCTAGATCGGACATACATTACTGAGCACTTCGCGAGATGGAGGAATCATGAGTAATATATTTACTGTCCTAAAGGAACACATTCCAGTGATAGAAACTGACATAGACCAAGAATCAAGTCAGAGATGATGGTGTCGTAAGAGCTTACACACTTTGCATTAGGAGTCAGGAGGAGGAATCATGGAGAGGATTACTAGTGGAAGGATCTGGAAACATTCCACAGAAGGATGGCATTTGAACTGGGGCTTAAGAAGTAAGGAGGTCTGGACAGGGAGATCACAGGAACCTGTGTCCAAGTGTGGCTGGGAGTTTTCTAGGATTCCTTGAGAGGTAACCCAGACCACATATGAGGGGCTTTCAAAGATGAGCATGTAAGTTTCAATTTCAGTATCAATTATGTGCTTTAGAAAAATAGCCTAGAGGTTGAGGAAATAGACTAAAATATTCCCTCAAGATTAGAATATAACTGCTTTTGATGTTATACTTTTCACTCTATTATCTTTTCCTTCTTACATAATAGGTTGTATATTTCTCTTTGTACCTGTCGTTTAGACTTCAGTATTGTTGTTGGGATCATTGTTATTATATTTCTCACAGGAGCGATTTTGTTTAGAGAAAAGCATTTATCCTCTCTGTACTTGAATCCAGTTGGTTCTATTCTCTTCTGTTTCAGGTAATTTTGTGAGGTGAGAAAACGTTTCACGAACTTAGTACTTAGCCATTTACAAATATCTGCTGTATATCATTTGGAGAGCAGGTCTGTGGCTGGGAGGGAATAGCTTCCTCTGAGAAGAGCTTTGTTCTCTTTGTAAAAGGAAGCAAAGGTTGCTTAGCACAGTGTGAGGAACATGGTAGGTGTTTCACCAATGTTTATTGAGTGAAGAAAATGAACACTCACCCAGAGCTGTGTCATAATACTTAATATTGATTGGCTAATTGGAAAACTTACTTTGTGTGTTACCAGATTGTAATGAAACTCTTGGCTTATGATTTGTAATAATTAACATTGTAGATATCACAGGTATTTTCTTGTTTCAGAAGGATGACCCTTATTCTTTTTTGATTTTCATTTGTATGTGGTCCCTTTCTGAGCTGCTTTTCTCAGTAACATTTCAGATACTTCACAGATTTTTTAAAAAAAAATTTAATGTCCAACACTATTAGTTTTCCATTTAGGTTTTTCCCCTTCAAAATACAGACTGAGGCTGGGAATGTGGTAAGATGGTAACTGCACCCCTCTGTATCCTGAATTCTTATAATAGAATCAGTGCCCAATCACCCACAGGGTGTCAAGACTAAAACAGGGAGGTTTGGAAATAGGAAAAGGGAAGAAAATCAGGAAGAGGAGGTTAGGGAAGGCTTTGGAATCATCTGCAAATGCCCAGAATTATGGGACTAGAACTCCGCTTTGAGCATGCCTAGGAAGGTTGGAGCACTGTCTCCCTTCCACGCCCACATGCTTTGCCACCAAAGCACTAAGCACATCCGAATATTGCTTTAGAAGAGTTTATTTAAATTTATTCTTAATTGTATTCTCTGTTGGAGCGCCTTTGCAGGGCTTACATAACGTGGGAAAGGAACCTTGTCCTTTGTCTTTGACAATTATGTAATGAAATGGAGACCAGTTACATGAGAGATGGTGATGACAGTGATAGCAAGGAGTTTTTAAATTTGTAGTTTAATTAGTTATAAATAACTTATACAAAAATGAGATCATGGTATTAATGCCATATGCAATATGATGTCATTCATATAGAAATCCCAATTTTAAGGGAGAAAAGTGCTCTCTTGGAAAAAATTGTTAGTAAATAACCAAATAGTTTGAGGCTGAATCTAAAAAAGTCATTTTTTAATGTTTCTCTGTCATTTTATTACTATATATCCTCAAGTGACAGTTTCCTGATATACTAGCATTTAATCACTTCCTACTTGAAAACTCAAGTTTCAATACTTTATACCACACTCTGTCACAGTTGTTTGTCGATGACTTTTAAAAATTATTTGTACTTACAAATCTCACTAGGCAGTGAGCTGTTTCAGAATAGAATGTAGGGTTTTTTTTTTTGTGTGTGTGTGAGTGTGTTAACTTTGCTCTGTGGAGTAGATAACTTTTTTCAAGCGATTTGGTTTTAACCTGTTTATATTTCATTGAAAAGGCAATAAGGTGATTCTGAAGGCCTGAGCTCTTCCACAGAAGGGCTTTTGTAACTAAAAATATCCTTTAGCCATCTACGTCTCAGCGTCTTCATTGGAAAATCAGCATGCTGACATTTGCCACCTGCAGATAACCCAAATGATCTTCAGTTCATTATGAGCTTCTTAATGGACAACTATTGGATCTGGATGCCAGCTCGCATGTTGAGTTTATCAGTGTCTCACATGGGACTGATGTAACATTCGAAAGCTGAGTTGGGATGGAAATAGACATTCGTTTGATCTGAGCTCTGGTCCTTTTATTCCAAAGAGAAAATAGGGATTGATGGGACTTCTGAAAGGAGGATAGGGTGATAGCTGTCCTTAATAATCAGAGGCTGCCATCCCTGACTGAGCCACTTTTCCTGCTTTTCAGTCCAATTTTCTTGTACTTAAAATTAATTACATCCATTACCAGGATTCCTTTCTGACAGTCTATTTACTTGTCAGTTTTACCTCCTTCCAATATACTGAGTTGCTTCTGTTGCATGAAAGACTCCAAGCAGTTTGGTTGATTTGAGGTCTATGACCATAGAGAGCTGACCCTAAGCTTTTAGTATGCTGCTTTAAAGGCACACACAAAGTTGCCCTGTTTATATTATTTTGAATGGTTTTTGAAACAATGAATTGAAGTGATGGAACTACTAGTTATTTAGTTGCCTCTAGTGTTTACACATGATTTACTTGCTGACTCCATTAATTCTTAAAGAATATGGGTCTTGTGGCCCTGTTTGGCTGTGACTGTTGAATTGCATACAGAAACCCAGCATTTTTAAATTTGTGGGCAGGGTCGGGAAGTGGTTTTGAAGGAAACTTGGTATTGGTTTCTGTTCAGTTGTGACCATTTAAGATGACAATTCAGCCAGGTTCCCTTCCCTTCCCTCGCTCTCCCCTGCCCTTTCTCTCTCACCCTATGTGAGAAACTAGAAAAGAATGCCCTCCCCACACCCACTTGAAGTAATTCAGAGCTGTTGAAAACAGCTGTGTTGGACACTAAGCGTTTGAGATTGTGTCTCCTCTTTATATATAATTTGTTTATGTCCCAAAGGCGGCTCTCTGTATGATGACTAGACTTTGGATTAGTTTAAGCTTCCTATGCCAGATTTGTAGAATTTGATGTTAAGGACTTTTCCTGGAGTACTTCTTCTGGCAGGCAGAAAACAGGATGGGCAGAGGAGAGGCCTGCAGAGTTGAAATCTAGCAGGCGTGTGTGTGTCTGTGTGTGTTCGAGTGCCTTGCTATCATTAAAAGATGAGATCTGGATCATCTTTTGTTAGTTAGGACAAAGAAGTACAGTAATAATAAAGCTTAGTCTGTGAACATGTCTGCTGTGACTTTTTTTGAGGGGTGTCATATTTTCATGGGTGCTCTGATGGCTCTGATGCAGGTATCTAGTTTTTATGTGAGTGTGGCATTTGGATCTTTTCTTGTATTTTACTTTTGCAAATTAGGTTATCAAGGTAGTTTTTTAAATATAACATTTATCAAAAATAGAGGATGAGCCCTGGCTGGGTTATTCAGTTGGTTAGAGCATTGTCCCATACACCAAAACATTGTGGGTTCAATTCCAGTCAGAGCACATACTGGGTTGTGGGTTCAATCGCTGGTCGAGGAGCGAAAGGGGAGCAATCAACTGAAGTTTCTCTCTCACATTGCTGTTTCTTCCTCCTCCTCTCCCCGTCTTTCCCTCTTCCCCTCCCTCTCTTCTCTCTGCTTTTCCCTCTCTCCCTTAAATCAATACACATATTCTGGGGTGAGGATTTTTAAAAAAGGATGGAGGAAACTTCTGGAGGTGACACATTTGTTTATGGCGTAGATTATGGTAATTGTTTCATGGCTATACACTTGTCTCCAAACTCATCAAGTTGTATACATTAAATATGCAAACATTTTGTATGTCATTCATACCTCAACAAAGTGATTTAAAAATATAAGATTTTGAATAGTTGTTTTGTTCATAAGCCAAGAAAGTTTCATTACTTTTTCTGTATCTAAGTACTTCTGTGCCATATGTGTGTCAGATTAGATAAATGTCATCTCTTATGAAACAATAACATTTTTTTTGGATTTTTGTTTTTGAGCATCTTTATTTTTCTAAAAATACTGAAATGCTTTGAATTTATTTGTAAAATAACCAAAGTCTTAAGTCCTGTGATGTTTTCATGTGCTTTCTTTTACTCTGTTTTGACAAAATAGGGGATGGAAACTTCAAGCATTGGAATTTGAAAATTTTGAAATTTTAAATTTGAAAATTTGAAAATTAAATTTGACAGTTTGAAATTTTTATAATATTTTTATTACTGTAGGCCAGGAAGTAGTATGGTTTTTTTTGTAAAAATAACACATCACTTAATGTTGGGTTAGCCAAAAAGTCTGTATGGATTTTTTCTATAAAATAAGAGGTACATTTTTCATTTTCACCAGTAACTGTTGATTTGGATATTTTGAGTATGTCGGCTATCTACCAGGTGATGTAATGGTGCTTGTTCTCAGTTAATGTCTTCATTTGATTGCTATCAACTTCAACTGATCTGGCCGACCGAGGAGAATTGTTGTTCAGGGAGAAATCTCCAGCACAAAACTTCGTTGACCACTTTTGACATGTTTGATCAATCACAGCACCTCCTCCATATACTACACAAATCTGATTTGCGTTTTAATTGTGTTTTTACTTTTTTTTGAAATAATAAAGCATAACATGCCAAAAGCGTTGCTTATTTTCTTCCATCTTCAATATTAAAATGGCTACACAAACATTCACCAATTTCGATAAGTTTTCTTTTAAATGCATGCTGATATTACAGCTGTCACAGTACAGTCTAACAAAATTGTTTTGAATGAAGTTATAAAGACGACTGAGTGCTACTAGAGACATCTTATGGGAAAAAAAACAAACGCTTTGGCTACCCCTATACATTGTAAGAGAGACAGCTTTTTTTTAACACTCTGTGTAAAAATCTGTGGTTTAGCAAGAACCATTGAAACTGTGTTTTTTATTTTAATGAACTTCCCTTTTTACTGATATATTGAAAAACAAGTGTTGGTTGCAGGTCCCATGCTGTGATGTTGATGATGATGGAATCACGGCAAGCTCTCCTAACCCTTAATGCAAATAAGAATCTTGGCAATGCCGTTCCTAATGTTTTAGTTTATAAAATGGAGTGCTTTACTTATGAAGCTTTGGAGAAACAAAGACAATAAAACATACAATTAATAAAAACCTTTAGAACAACCAGCAGCAGCATTTAAAAACACTACCCTCTAAAGTGGTGAATTTTCAGCATTTTTCATTTCATTGTGCACATAAACTAATTACTAAAATTCTGTGGCACACCAAAAAAATAAATTATTTGGTGACCTGACAAAACCAAATAAGTATAATTTTGACTCATTTACATAGGACAACTGTTGTTGTATTGGCGTTTGTCATTTTTTAATGTGACAGTCTAAGGGAAAAGAGGTCAGTGCCCCTGACTGAATAGGTATCGCATGTTCTAAAAATTCTCGTGGCACACTGGTTGAAAATCGCTGCTCCCAAGCACATAATAATTTCAACTTACTCTCCCATCTTAGTGGGAAAAATGAGGATAAAAGAGTTCGCCTTTTGTCATAGTCAATAAACTGAGTTTATTTGACTTGGGCTAATAGATTTTTCAGAGAATTAGGCTCATAGCGAATATCTCACTCCTCCCTATGTAACATGCCTGGGTGCTCAGGTTTAATAACAGTCACCTGCCTTTATTGATAACAATCACATCTTTATTTAGCACTTAATGTTTTTGTTTAATCCTCATAAGAACTTTGTGGGATAGATGTTAAGTTTTGCATTATGTACCTGAGAAAACGGAGACCAGGGTGAGTTGCAGAAGTGGTTCTCCGAGTGCAGTCCTTGGTCCCGCAGCAGCAGCAGCAGCAGGAGCCCATTAGAAAGGCAGTTTGAGGGCCCCTCCTCACACATAGCTCAGCCAGAAACTCCAGTCGTGGAACCCAAGCGGTCCGTGTTAACGAGGTCACCAGGTGATTGTTCTCCGTCTGAATTTGAGAGCATTTGGGTTATAAGACCTATGTGACACCACTGTATCGCAGATTTGAGCCCTATTATATTGGATTTTATTAGTCACAAGGAATGTCTCTAAGTTAAACGTTTAAGCCTCGTGGAGCTACCCATGGTTTGGCTTGCTACAACTTTTACATTTCTTTTTCTTTTTTTAGCCCCTGCCTTTCCAAACAACTGCCCTGTCTAATATATGTGCAAAAAGAAACAATTTTAAGAGGAAGATCCTTTTAAAATCTTTCAAGAACCACAACCTCTGGTCTCTTTCCCCTTTATACTACTTTTATAACCTTTAGAAGTTTCCTCTGAAACTGAGAAGTGACCAGTTTCTGGTCAACGCCTGTTTGAAAGCCCCTGTAATCATTTATGAGCTTCCCATGTTTATTTCTGTGTCCGAGGGGTAGTGTTGGGTCAGTTACATAGGTGCTAACTTCTCATTCGCTGATTGATAGAATGGCACTATTTTTATTTTTATTTTTTTGTCTGTAATTTTTTTATTGTTCAATTATAGTTCTCCCCATTTCCCCCCCATTACTCTCCCCTTCCCTACCCACCCCCACCTCCCACATTCAGTCCTCCCCACTGTTGTCTTTGTCCATGGGTCCTTTATACAGGTTCCTTGATTTGACCCTTTCCCTTCTTTCCCCATTATTCCTCCCCCCTCCCCTCTGGTCACTGTCAGTTTGTTTATTTCAATGTCTCTGGTTCTATTTTGCTTGCTTTGTTTTGTTGATTAGGTTCCACTTACAGGTAAGATCATGTGGTATTTGTCTTTTACTGCCTGGCTTGTTTCACTTAGCATAATGCTCTCCAGGTCCATCCATGCTGTTGTGAATGGTAGGAGCTCTTTCTTTCTTTCTGCTGCATAGAATTCCATGTATAAATGTACCCACAGTTTTTGATCCATTCATTTTCTGATGAGCACTTAGGCTCTTTCTAGCACTTGGCTATTGTAAATTGTGCTGCTGTGAACATTGGGTGCACAGATTCTTTTCATCTGGTATGTCAGGATTCTCAGGGTATAATCCCAGCAGTGGAATTGCTGGGTCAAAAGCAGTTCCATCTTTAGTTTTTGAGGAAATTCCATACTCTTTTCCCACAGTGGCTGCACCAGTCTGCATTCCCACCAACAGTGTACTAGAGTTCCCTTTTCTCCACAACCTCACCAGTGTTTGTTGTTTATTGGTTTGTTTATAATATACAATGGTACTCTTTTCTTCTCTAGAATGTTTGCACTGATAAAGTGTGTAGACAAGTCAAGCACTTAGTTGTAGGGCTGCCATTTCCTGGTTGTGAGGTCTGGGCACATTATCCACCTTCTCTGAGTTGTGGTTTTCTCAGCTGAAACATAGACATGATGATATCTTCCAGATTAGATTTGTTTTTTTTTTTGAGAATACTTTAGAAACCATTGAGTGCTATGTGAGTGTGAAGAGATATTCTGGAATATCCCAAGGTTTGGCTACTGAGGTTGGCTATTTTGAGACATTTGGGGATGGATGTGTGTTCCCTGCTCTTTGGTGGTGACTGGGTTTATCAGATGAGCCTCTCCCTAGAAGGGCTCAGCAGAACAGGTGCTGCGGAGGGAGCTGAGGCTGTGGAAAACTTCCAGGCAGAGCTATCACACTCATCCTCCCAGCTTCACCTGGAACGGGACAGCCCTAAGACTTGCTCATAGAACTTGCTGTGAGGATAGTGGGCAGAGTTGGAGACAAAAGAATTGGGAAGCAGTGGCAGGTCAGTGGGATATAACGTGGTGATATTGGATGCATTCCCCAGAAGAGGAATGCAGAGAAGACAGCAGGGCTGGAGGAATGATGGGCGAGGATTATGACCCCCAAGGCCCTGGAGCCAGTGCCTCGTGGTTAGCTGGGTCTCTGGGAGGCTCATTTATTCTAGCCTCAGCTGCCTTTGGAATGGCAAGAAGCTACAGAAGCATTGTATCAGGAAGCATTTGATAACCACATAGCAGGGGTCCCAGATTCACCTCACCATAGGCCCAGAAAATGAAATGTGGGTGGTGGGCCGGCCAGGCCTCTCAAAAGTGCATATGCTGGCCATGTGTGTGTTTGTGTGTGCCGCAAAGTAAAGAGCATGTTCCTTCTAAGGGGCTGCTGCTACATGGCTCTGTGTATTACCCCATGGGAATATGCATCTGGGGTTTCCCAGTCATCTGAATTTGAAGATAAGATAGAGATCTGGATATTTCGGTGACATCTTAAGGTTTTTCAATGCTGGCTGAATAAAAAAAATCAAAATACTTTGTGGTCCAACTAACACATATCTGTGGGCTAGGTTTGGCTGTAGGCTGCCAGCTGGTAGCCTCCACTGCAGAGCGTTATAAAAACATGACCTGTTATTATTAGATGTTCTGGAATTTATAACAATCTTCCAGGAGCCTTTACATGGGGGCTGTTTAGGAATACTTTCTATGCTTTCTTGGCTACCCTCCCAACTTCTCCTCAAATACTCGGGGCCTGTTTTGATGCAGATTCTAGGTACTTTTCAATTTAGGTCACAATTTGAAGAGATTCTATATCTAGATGTCCAGGCAGGCTGGGAAAATAGGTCTGCCTAATGGAGAGATTTACAACATTGGCGTTATGGTTTTTACCCCTCCTTTTTCAAGGTCAGGGCAGATTGTCTGCTCTAGGGCAGGGCCCTGGTGTTCTCGGATTTACTGAACCATTGGAGCAAAGATGATGCGTTGCATACCTGCTCCCTGTGTGTGTCTGTATGTCTGTGTGTTGGGGGGATGGAGGGACAGGGGTACCAAAGTAGAGAGCGTGGTCCTTCTAAAGAGGCGGCATACATAGACATGTATCTTGTTCGTAGAAATAGCTTTTTCATGGCTTTTTAAAAATTTGTGTTACAGAAAAAAGAGTTTGATGTGGACACCCTCAGTAAATCTGAGCTCCGGATGCTCCTCAGTGTGATGGAAGGGGAGCTGGAGGCCAGAGACCTAGTCATCGAAGCCCTGAGGGTAAGAGCTTTCCAGGGCTGAGTCCCATTGCTATGTCATTTCTTTCGTCAGAGGGGCCAGTGGTGAAGCTTCTTTTCCTTAATTTTCCCATCATATAGATTTAAAATGTTTCATCATGTTAAAATGTGTCCCCTATCCCAGACATCAACCCATAATCATTACAAACCTAAATACTGACTATATGGGAAACTTGAGAATTGAGTGCTTTTTGCTCCCAAATCGTTTTAAGTTTCATGAGTTTATTTGGTTAAAGACATAGTTTTCAGGAAACTGAAATGTATGGTCAATGAAGAAAAATTTAAAGAATTACTACTTATAAAAGATACTGCTAATAATAGAGTTTTTTCCTTTCTATATAAATTGTTATTTCTTATTTTCAGAAACTTAGAAAAGTTAAAAGATAAATGTTTATATACCTTCAAATATTACTTTTTCATCTGATCTTATAGTTATTTTGAATTTTCATAGTTCATAAAGAACTACCTTCTAATATGTTACTTAAATACCTCAATACAGTTTTTTTAAAAATAAAATGTTGTTAAACTTTATTAATGCACAGTTTTCTAATCGGTTGTTCCCAGTCTTTCCCTTATTTTTGCTTGTGAGCCAAATGTAAGTCATTTGGCCAAGACAGACATATTTATTATGCATGAAGTATGGATATCTGTTTTTACCAGGGAGTGTTTGCTCACACTCTGTTTTAGGGAGTTTATTTTAACATATGCAAGTCTGTGGAATGTCAAACACTTGTTGCCTTCAATGGGCACTAGTAGGGTCGGGGAAAGAAGTAGTAGAAGTAGGGGGAAAGAAGAAGTAGGGTGGTCAGACACGATGGAGAAAGTAGATGTGCTGCGAATCTGTTTATGTGGGCAAGGGGTGGTGCAGTTCCTGAAATGATGACTTCAGTACCTTTTTACAAACTGACAATTAACACAGTGGGGATATTGGCTATTCCTCAGTCTGATGACAGAGAATGATTGCCTCAGAAAAATGGGAGTCTAGTTTTATCAGTATAACTGAACCAGTATTCACTTGAAGGTGTTGCTTTTTTGAATGACAAGCTTTGCCAAATAGACTTTGCAGTTTGGTTGTGAGAAGCTTTCATCCTGCTCCACATTTGGAGCATTTGCATTGCTTACCAGTGTATATTTTCTTGAAGGAACTTTATGGAATAATTGCTAAGGCAGTATATCACTAAAATGTGTGACCCTTGGTCCAAGGAGAGGCGGGGGCACATCACCTGTGAGGTCAATAGGATAGCCTCTTGAGACCATTCAGAGGCGAAGGCTCCCGTTCTACCTTAGGTATGTTTCTATCCCTCTCTATTAACTGTAAAAGTCATCATCATTAGGGTATATGGTGTTTCCCACTGCTCACACAAATTTTTCAGCGACCACGTGTCTTTCTCTTTTGCACTTCATTGCAATATTTTCAAATGTGAAAGTAGAGGTAGATGTTTACTAATGATCAGAGCTTACCAAACTGAAAGTTCTTCACAGAATGAGGGATGTTGGAGATGCAAGGAGGCTTACGTGATATTTAGGTCAGTGTTCTGCATCGCTATCAGGCCTAGTGTTTCATTTCATTAAAATACTTTGCGTTACTCTTGCTATCCCAGAATGAAATTTATGGATAATTGCATGTATAAGTAGGTTATGTTAAAAATAACCAATACATTGTCCTAATTGGGATATAAAGTAACAGGAAATAAGTTTATATCAAAATGTTGTATATTGTAATATGTGAGAGCTCGGTTATGACTCTACTGGAAGACAGAATAAAGTAGGTGGCTATTTGTACCTATTCATAGCATTGCCATGAATTGTTATCAATTCTGATAACAGGTATGAATTCTGATCCAGGTATGCCATAATGTCAACTCAGGTACAGTGAGCAGATTTTCGGTGGGTGGGTGAAATGATTTTTCTGAAATGGGGATGAATCGTGGTAAAATTTCAGAACCAAAGTGCATATTTACGTGAGGTTTGAATCCCTGGAAAATTTAATGTTCGTTAAAACTGAAATATGTAGAACTTCTGGCCAAGATGGAGGCATACATGATGTATTTTGCCTCCTCATACAACCAAAAGAAGGACAACAATAAATTTAAAAACAGAAAACATCCGCAATTGCCAGAAAATTGTACTGTATGGAAGTCCAACAATGAAGAGTTAAAGAAGAAACATTCATCGACACTGGTAAGAGGGGAGGAGACAGGCAGGCTGGGCAGAGAGGATGGTGGCAGCTGGCCGACTGGGTGGTCCCATATTCCCGTGTGGATAAACCAGGAGGAACAACTGGGGAATGAGACAGACTGCGCAACGCAGGGCTCCAGCATGGGGAAAAGAAAGCCTCAGAACCTCTGGCTGTAAAAACTTGAGGGAATTGCGGCTGCGGAAGAAACTCCCAGCCTCGCAGGAGAGTTTGTTGGAAACACCCACATGGTCCTAGAATGTACACAAGCCACCCACCTGAGAATCATCACTAGAAGGGCCCAATTTGCTTGTGGGTAGTGGAGGAACTGACCAGAAGTCCACTGACAGCTGAGCAAGTGGCATTGTTCTATCTCTTATGCCTCCCTCACATAAGGCACCATAACGCAGTGAAGTGGGTTGCCTCACCCTGGAAAATACCTAAGGCTCCACTCCTTTATATGTAACAGGTGCACTGTGACAAAGAAATATGGCCAAATGAAAAACCAGACCAAAGATCCAAAAATAGAACTAAATGATGAAGAGATAACCAACCTGTCAGTGAACAGTTCAAAACACTGGTAATCAGGATGCTCACACTGAATATGGCTGCAAAATAAAGGAAGAAGTGAAAGCTATACAAAGTAAAACTAATATATATAATATATATTATTATCTTTGTTATCTTTGCAAAAGATAACATTTATCTTTTAACTTTTATCTTTTAACATTTATCTTTTAACTTTTCTAAGTTTCTGAATATATATATATATATGTGTATATATATACAGGGAAGCCACAGTGAAGCAAAAGAAACCGGGACTCAAATCAATGATTTGGAGCAGAAGGAAGAAATAAACATTCAACCAGAACAGAATGAAGAAATAAGAATTCAAAAAAAATGAGGAGATGCTTAGGAACCTTCGGAACAACTTTAAACATTCCAACATCTGAATCATAGGGGTGCCAGAAGGAGAAGAGGAACAGCAAGAATTTGAAAACTTATTTGAAAAAATAGCGAGGGAGAACTTCCCTAGTCTGGCAAAGAAAATAGACTTCCAGGAAATCCAGAAAGCTTAAAAAGTCCCAAATGAGTTGAAACCAAGGAAGCACACACCAAGGCACATCATAATTAAGTTACTTAAGATTAAAGATAAAGAGAATCGTAAAAGCAGCAAGAGAAAAGGAGACAGTTACCTACAAAGGAGTTCCCATAAGACTATCAGCTGATTTCCCAAGAGAAACCTTGAAGGCAAGAAGGGTCTGGGAAGAAGTATTCCAAATCATGAAAGGCAAGGACCTCCATCCAAGATTACAATATCCAGCAAAGCTATAATTTAGAGTGGAAGGGCAGATAAAGAGCTTCCCAGATAAGGTGAAGTTAAAGGAGTTCATCATCACCAAGCCCTTATTATATGAAATGTTACAGGGACTTAACTAAGAAAAAGAAGATGATGAAATATACGAACAACAAATGACTCACAAGTATCAACAACTGAACCTAAAAAAATAATCTAAGCAAATAACTAGAATAGGAACAGAATCACAGAGATAGTGATCACATGGAGGGTTATCAGTGGGGAATGGGAAGGGAGATCATGGGGGAAAAGGTACAGGGAATAAGAAGCATTAATGGTAGATACCAAATAGACAGGAGGAAGTTGAGAATAATATAGGAAATGTAGAAGCCAAAGAACTTATATGAATGACCTGTGGACATGAACTGAGGTTGGGGGGAATGCTGGTGGGAGGGGGTGTGCGGGACAAAGGGAATAAAGGAGAGAAAACAATGAGACAACTGTAATATCATGATCAGTAAAATATATTTAACAAAACTGAAACGTGAAAAGAAGTTATTCTTAGTCTAGGCTCAGACAGTCACACCAAATGTTCAGATGAAAGGAATGAACAGAAGAACATTTGAAAGTTTTGGGGGACATGGGACCATTCCTGGATATGTGGCAGTTCCCTAACCCTGCCCCCTAGGGGCAATCACTGTGAAAAGTAAAAATGCTGTCACTTGTTTCCAAAATGCCTCCTATGGTACTGTCCCTGTGGAGAGCCAGTGGGTGATACCTTTGTGTATAGATTAAAATCAAACAAACTAAAAGAAGCCCGAAAAGATTATGACTTACCTCATGTCAAAATGTTGCGTGCACAAACTGGGTATGATGGAGATTCTTAAAGCCCATTGTCATTTTTTAAATTGAGAATTGTGATTGATTTATTTAAATGATTATATTGTTAAGAGTAGGTAATAATGTCATTATCATATACCTGTCATAGCTGTCCTAGTCTCACTGTGATTTACACTTACACCCTTGGGGGTATTCACTGCAGCTAGTGAAACCAATGAAACACTTGGGTCTAGACCTGTTATTTAGTTGCTTTTTCCTTTAGTAGTAGAATATTATTTAGTGATTTGTGATTGCCCCAAGAAGAAATTGAAAAGGAGAGAGAATTGGAAATTTATATTTATATTTTATATTATGAGATAAATTTAGTCCTCACTTAAAAGTCAACATCTACTCAGTGAGTAATAAATATGTTGCTATTCAGTGCATTTTGTTTTCTCAAAATAAGGCAAAAGTAATATTTTCTGCATATAATAAATGTTTTTGAACTTAATATATAAATTGTGATTTTTTTAGATATAAAGATACCTAATTTGATTCCTGAACTTTATTAAAATTTAGAAATGATTGTATTATGAGGCTTTCAAATCCCTTAGAATTTTAGAAACTTTAAAAAGATATTTCCGTACCAAGCTATTACTTTTTAAATCATGCTAACTTGATGATTTTGATCTTCAAATTATCATTGAAAGTCACATACATCATTGAGTTAATGGCAATACACTTTTCAGTACAATCCATAAATGTGATTTTTGGGAGGAGGGTATTACAAAACTACAATATATGTCTTGGTCCTTTTACTGTTTTTGTATATTTAAGGTAAAAGTATTACCCAATAAAACAACTCCATGGCTTTATGACAGATGTAATATTTGAGATATTTAATTTTTATGGGGGACTATATTTCAAAAGAGAAATATTGATGGAAATATGAATTGCAGAAAGTTATTTAATTGAGATATATTTTAATTGAATCGCATAAGAAATATTATGTTTTTCAGTGATTCCTCCTCATTGGCACAAAACAGGAGTAAACCTTTGAATATATATGTGTTCAAATAAAGTTTGGAGGAAAGTACTTCGAAGACGCATTTACATTTTCTGAAATCCAAGACAGACAAAGAGCCTTCTGAATTAAATTTAATTAAATATTCAAAATTTGAATATATAATTTACCCAGTAATCATCTATCCAGTGCTAATTGTTTTGTTTGTGGAATCTTCTGGCCTTCACTTCTGTTTTCCTCTTGCTACTAGTATTTTTTAATCAGTATCTTAGTCAAGAGAAAAAAGAGCAAGACAACAAAAAATGCTATAATCATAAAAGTTTATGAGTCAAAGTTGCATTTTCGGCTACATTTTACAGGGTCTAGCCTGCTAGTATTAG
Organism: Carollia perspicillata; assembly: GCA_004027735.1. NCBI lineage: Eukaryota > Metazoa > Chordata > Mammalia > Chiroptera > Phyllostomidae > Carollia > Carollia perspicillata. The sequence goes on along the minus strand of PVKM010012133.1, from coordinate 5,439 downwards.
CATGAGTTTATGTAAATATTATATCATTGCAACAATGAATTGTTTGAATAATTAGCTCTAGATTTCCTGTATCCTTTTTTCCTTTTAGATTGGATAGTTGAGAGTTACAGTATTGTAGACATGGCCATTTTTACTTCTAAACTATCAGTGACTACATAATCCAGATTTTCAAATATTGTTTGCATTGAAATGTTTTTTAAAAAATTGGCCATTTTAATGTTTGTTTAGGTAGAATGCACTTACAGCACTTGTATCATAGGGGATGTCAAATTATAGACTTGCCTTGTATTAGTGGCTGCAACACACAGACCAAGTATAGGATAGATTGATTAAGAAGTTTATTTCTCACATACCATTCTGGAGTTTAGTGATCTCTGCTTGAGAGGCAGCTTTATGCCAAGTGGTTATTCAACAGCTTAGGTTTTTCTGTCTTACTGCTGTCCTTAGGAAATTACCTCATACTGCATGTCCTTAGGAAATTACCTCATCTGCATGGTTGAAGTTGGGTCAGTGCCACCACCATATCCCAAACTCTGGTAAAAGGGGCACGGGAGGAAATGAAGGATCAGTAAGTAGCTTCTAAGCAGTGCACACATGTGCGTTGGTGAAAACTCTTGTGGAAATGCCTGGCTGCAGAGGAGACTGGGAACTCACTCTGGCTGCCTGGGAACATGCTAGTATTGTGGAGGAAGGGAGGACTTTAGAAGGCATCGGAACAATCTAGTGCAGTCCATTATCTTGGTTTCAAGTTCTCTTATAAAATGTTCTGGAGAATAAGAAGATAGATCCTCTCCTTCCCTGAAATGTTTGTTGAGTATATGTGAGGCACAAAAAAAAGTTTGAAGTGAATATAAGTGGAGGTTTATTATAATGCTGAAATTGTGTCCATCTAGAAAATTGTATACCTCGACTTTATATTTACTTAGACTACAACTCAGTTTGTTCAGATTTTATCTGAAATGATTTTTTTCTTTTTACATTTTTTATTTATTGGTGTTCAGTTATAATTGTTCCACCTTTTTTTCTATTGCTCTCCCTTCCCCTCCCTCCCCCACTCCTACAGCTAATCCCCTCCCACTGACTATGCCCATGAGTCTCTATCAGTGTTCCTTTGCTTGCCCCTTCCTCTTATTTCCCCCATTATCCCCCTCCTCCCTCCCCTTTGGTCTATTAGTTTGTTCTTTATTTCCATGTCTCTGGTTATATTTTGCTCATTTGTTTGTTTTGTTGATTAGGTTCCACTTATAGGTGAGATCATATGATGTTTGTCTTTCACCACCTGGCTTACTTCACTTAGCATAATGCTCTCCAGTTCCATCCATGCTGCCTCGAAGGGTAGGAGCTTCTTCTTTCTTTCTGCTGCATAGAATCCCATTGTGTTAATGTACCACTCATTTTCTGATCCACTCATTTACTGATGGGCATGTAGGTTGCTTCCAACACTTGGCTATTGTAAATTGTGCTGCTGTGAACATTGGGGTGTATAGGTTCTTTTGAATTGGTGATTTAGGATTCTTAGGGTATAGTCCAGCAGTGGGATTTCTGGATTGAAAGGCAGTTCCATCTTTAGTTTTTTGAGGAAATTCCATAGTTTTACACACTATTTTCGAAAATCTGATCTGTTCCTGGTTTCAAAACTCATTTGCTTAAAAAAATGTTTTTGGCGGTGCTGTTTTAAAGCAGGTTTGCACTGTTGACATTTGGGACTGGCTGGTTGTTGTTGTTGTTGTTGTTGTTGGGAAACACGTTGTCTTACCCATTGTAGGGCCCATTGTAGGATGCTTAGCGGCAGCCCTGGCCTCTGTCTACTCACTGCGTGTCAGGAGCACCGCCCCAGTTGTGTTCCTATGGGAACACACTGTGTCCACTTGGGAAACACTGATATAAAGTAATGATGGCCAAGAAAATAACACTTTTAAAACTATATTTGATGATATAAGTGCAAGAACTCTAGTTATTCAAATACATATTACTATGATACAATATTTTTGTGAAACATTTTTCATCAAAGTTGAATTAATCTGAAAATGCTCATTTTAACATTTTATGAGTATCGCAAAACCCTCAACATATTCCATTAAATTCCATTAGCTTTTAAAGCAGAACTTAAATACTTTATTTTTCAAATTAAAAAAACTATTGTGTAGTGCTGGAATTTTTATATAGAACAAAGGAAATCTTTTTAACTAAGATAAAAGTATTAAATAGAATAATGTTGAAAGCAGCTTCTGGTACACTACAGAGTGTTGTGAGGTTTTTCCTCATGTGACATGTCTGCTAAATAATGATGAAAGAATAATATTCTGGTTTCAGCTAAGAAGAACACACAGCCCCTTGCATTTCAAAAGTCTCTTGTGATTGTAGGCAATTAATTGAGCAAAACATACCTTTTTGTGTTGTTCATTTTATTTAATGAATGAATTAATTTGCTAAGCAGAGTTGAATTCATGAAAACATAAATTGTTTCTATCCCTGTCTGCTAAGATAATGCTTTCATTTCATGTCTAGAGAAAGGAAGAGGACAATTGACCAAATATTGTGTTATTTCTGCAAGCAAATCAGTTTTAGTAAAATACAAATATCTGGTGATTTTTAAATAGCATTGTTTTTTGTCCGGTAGGTCAAACACAGTAAATATCAATTTTGATTCTTCTGAGAAATGTCCTTTTTTCTGATGGACATTTACTATTCGGGAAGTAAAAAAATAGAATACCAGACAAAATAATGCTTTTTCACATGTTACAAAATGAAGGTGATGCCACTGAGAAAGCAAGATGTTGGTCACTACCACGTTATAATAAACAATGGAAGTCACTGGAGCAACATTTTCACTCCAATTTTTAGTAATAAATCATCAGGATATTGTGAGAACAAACTAAAAATGAGGCTTTCCCAGCTCAGTGATATACCACTTGATCCACACTGGGTACAGGATAGATTTAGGGTTACAAAAGGGGTGAGACCAGGAATATATTTTTGTACACTTTGAAGATTATCATATTTTGGAGAACTGTTAGTTTAACTAACAATTCCTTTTTAGAATTAGCTCCTTCTGATTTGAAAACACCAGGTGTTCTTTGAAGCATTTTGATAATATTTTAACCACCACATGTGAATTTCCTTTGCCAAGGTTGCTGATTGTTTCATTGTAAGAGGGAACAAGGGTCTGAAATAGTACTCTAAAAGTCTACCTATCTTGTCCCTGGTTATTGTTTTGGAAAGAAAAAATAAGAGCACTCATCTGCCTTTCCAATTTTCTTTTTTAAAGTATACTTTATTTATTTTGTATCATAGTTTTCCCATTTTTTTCTCCTCTTTGTTCCCTTCTACCAGGTACACCCATTCCCTCGAGCATTCCCCCCTAAGTTCATGTCCATGGGTTGTACATAGAAGTCCTTTGGTTTTGCCATTTCCTATACTATTCTTAACCTCCCCCTGTCTATTTGTATCTACCAAGTATGTTTCTTATTCCCTGTAACTTTTCCTTTATTCTCCCCCTTCCCACTGATAACTCTTCAAATGATCTCCATACCTGTGATTCTGTTCCTGTTCTAGTTGTTTGCTTTGTTTGTTTGTTTGTTTTTAGGTTCCATTGTTGATAGTTACAACTTAGTTCTCATTTTACTTTTCATAGTTTTGATCTTCTTTTTCTTAGGTAAGGCCCTTTAACATTTCATATAATAAGGGCTTGGTGATGATGAACTCCTTTAACTTCACCTTATCTGGGAAGCTCTTTATCTGCTCTTCCATTCTAAATGATAGCTTTGCTGGATATTGTAATCTTGGATGGAGGTCCTTGCCTTTTATGACTTGGAATACTTCTTCCCAGACCCTTCTTGCCTTCAAGGTTTCTCTTGGGAAATCAGCTGATAGTCTTATGGGAACTCCTTTGTGTAGGTAACTGTCTCCTTTTCTCTTGCTGCTTTTAAGATTCTCTCCTTCTTTTTAATCTTGGGTAATGTAATTACGACGTGCTTTGGTGTTTGCTTCCTTGGGTCCCCTTCTTTGGGACTCCCTGGGCTTCCTGGACTTCCCGGAAGTCTATTTCCTTTGCCAGATTGGAAAAGTTCTCTTTCATTATATTTTTAAATAAGTTTTCCATTTCTTGCTCTTTCTCTTCTCCTTCTGGAATCCCTATGATTCGGATGTTGGAACTTTTAAAGTTGTCCCGAAGGTTCCTAAGCCTCTCCTTCTTTTTCTGAATTCTTGTTTCTTCATTCTGTTCTGGTTGAATGTTTATTTCTTCCTTCTGGTCCAAAACATTGATTTGAGTCCTGCTTTCCTTTGCTTTACTGTTGGTTCCCTGTGTGTATATGTGTACACACACACACACACACACACACACACACACACACACACATTTAATTTCACTTTGTATAACTTTCACTTTTTTTATTTTGTGGCTGTACTCAGTAATTTCTCTGAGCATCTTGATTACCATTGTTTTGAACCTCTGCATCTGATACGTGGGCTACCTCCTTGTTACTTAGATCTTTTTCTGGGGTTTTGATTTGTTCTTTCATTTGGGCCATATTTGTTGTTTTGTCCCACCTATTATGATGTAAAGGGTGGAGCCTTAGATATTTGCCAGGGTAGGGCAACCCACTTCACTGCGTTGTGGCAGTCTGTGTGGTGGAGGGGTCAGAGAGGGAACAGTGCCACTTGCTTAGCTCTCGTCCTGCTCTCCTTCACTTCCCTGGCTTCCCACAAGTGAATAACACCCTTCTAGGTGCTGATTCCTGGGTGGGTGGGCTTGTATACATTCTAGGATCCCATAGGTCCCTCAAACATATTCTCCTGGAGATTGGCAGTTTCTCCTGCCACTGCAACACCAGATTTTTACAGCTAACAGGTTTTGAGACTTTATTTCCCAATGCTGGAACCCTGGGTTGCACAGTATGTCTGTCTCCCCAGTTGTGCCTTCCAGTGGGACCAGCACACAAATGTGGGACCACCCAGTCTGCCAGCCACAAACTTGGTGTGTGTCCTTCCCACCTGAGCTGCCTGTCCCCACCCATCCTACCATTCTGGATGAATGTTTCTTCTTTAACTCCTTGCTTGTCAGACTTCCATACAGTTTGACTTTCTGGCAGTTCTTTATTTTTTTTTAATTGATTGTTATTCTTTTTTTAGTTGTACATGGAAGGGAAGTATATCTACCTATGCTTCCGTCTTGGTTGGAAGCCTCTTTTATTATTAAATATTTTATTGTTGTTCTAATGCAGTTGTCCCAATTTTTCCCTCTTTGTTCTCCTCCACTAATTCTAGCCCCTGCTCCCACAGTCAGTCCCCACCCTGTTGTCCATGTCCATGGGTCATTCCTACATGTTCCTCGACTACTCTCTTCCCCATCTTTCCAGTCTTATCCCCCTCCTCCTTCCCTTCTGGTCACTGTCAGTCTGTTTCTTGTTTTCCTGCCTCTGTTTTTTTTTTTTTGTT
>PVKM010012132.1:0-32141 GCA_004027735.1 Carollia perspicillata | reverse complement strand
TACTCTCTGAAGGGTGGATATTGGGACATGATCGGGTGGTAGGTCATGGAAGGTCCTCTAACCTTTGACCCTGGTTCCCCAGGGAGTGAGCTGCCTCAGCACCACCATTCTCTCTGGCCACTGTGCGGGCTTCTCTGTGGTGTCTCTGCTCCTAGAGCTAAAGTCCTCTGCCTGCCTGCACCTAAGAAGTTGCTGCTGCTTTCTCACCGGGCCCCATCCTTGGCCTCCACTGTGGCCAGCTGGGCCACGTTGGCCACCCTGGCCCTTTGCTGCCTGGTACCTGCGTGGTTCACCCAGCAGCACCACCAGGTGCCTCCTGCTCTGGTTGTCCTTGGTGGAACTGGGCTTACCACTGTGGGAGCTGAGAGCACCACACTAGGTATTTGCGTTTTGGTCAGCGATGCCCTGTGGCCTTGGCCTCACTCACCCATCCCTGGGCACCAGAATATGTGATGGTGAGCCTGTCACCAGATATGATGCCCCTTTCGGCCTGAAAGACTAGAGAGAGGCCTCGGGTTCCTCTTCTGCCAGTCTTGGGGAAGGTAAGACCAGGGCAAGGAGATGGTGGTCTTCAATGCACAGCCCCCTGTTAGGACTGGACTGGATTTTCAGTATCTCAGTTCCTCTTTCAGCTAATTCACACCCTTCCCCCATTCCTAGGATCTGTGAAGAAATGCCAACGGTCATGAGTAGGTGAAAATCTGGGCTATTGTTCACTAAATTTCAACATCAGATAACCAACGGTCCTTTCTAGAAAACTAATGCTACCAGAGGTACAGCCAGTGCTACCAATGAAGTGTGGGAGGAGGCATGAGGCTGCAGAAATCCTTTGCTTTAGCATAGGGACAGATGAGGTAGGGTGAAGTTCTACCAGTATTAGAGAGATCTGATATGGAGGGGGAGGCCAGAGGGAAGAGAGACCTCACATACGACTAAATTCTGGCGGCGAGAGGAGAATACAACAGTGCTGTCTGTAGCCAGTCGTCATTAGACATACAGCTGCCAAGAGACCAAAGAACCTGGGTCACAGTCATTGCTGCTGATATTTCTGTTTCTCAAAACCTCACTACATTGTGTTTGTACTTAACCTTAGTGCTACTGTGTCCAGCATCTGCCTTTGCAATTTCTTTAGTATCTCTTGACTTTTTCAAAGCAAACACTTATTTTCAGAGGAAGGAACATGGGGCTAGGTCTCTCTTCTTAGGACAGTGCAGAAGTCCAGAGCCATGGAACGGCCTCCAACACCTATTCTGGTGCACGGTGCAAGGTCTTCCTAGGCCCAGGGTTTCATCGAAGAATGAGGCCGAGGCAGAAGCAGCTGAGGGAAGGCTTCCTTTTGGCTGCAGAGGGATTGAGGAATGCCAGCCTCTTCTAGGAGTCATTCACAAGCTCTCCTTTCTCCCCAGCCACTTCTGCTGTCTTAAAAAAAAATTTTTTTTAGGCACTGACTGGTGTGGCTCAGTCAACTGAGTGCCAGCCTGCGAACCAAAGGGTCACTGGTTCAATTCCCAGTCAGAGCACATGCCTGGGTTGCAGGCCAGATCCCCAGTAGTGGTTGCGTAAGAGGCAATTACATATTGATGTTTCTCTCCCTCTCTTTCTCCCTCCTTTCCCCTTTCTCTAAAAATAAATAAAAGAAAAAAATTATTGATTTCTAGAGAGGGAAAGGAAGGGAGAGAGAGTGAGAGAGACATCTGTTTGTTCTTCTACTTAACTCAGCATTCATGAGCCCTGCCTGGGATCCAACCTGCAATCTTGGTGTGTTGGGATAATGCTCTAGCCAACTGAGCTACCTAGCCAGGGCTGCATTCTTTTTCTCTATTGCACAAGACCCCTCCCTTCTTCAGGCAGAACATCCACGTTACAGGAAGTGTAGAGCAGATTAAGGTTGCTACTCTGCTAAACAATGGACGAAATGAGATAACCCTTAATCACCCACAGAAAAGATACAGAAGCAAAAGCAAGAGACAGGAAGGTTTTAAAAAATACCCTGCCGAAAAGAAAAGCTGAGCTAGAGAAAGACAAAGGGGATGTTAGAGACCGGTGTACAGAGACTGAGGAACAGATAGAAAGAAAGAGGATTCCTCACCGAGAAGAGACAGAGGCAGAGGGAGATGGAGTGCATGACAGAGGATCCTTGGCAGAAATATCAAGAAAGACTGTTACAGAAGCTTGAAATAAACCAAAATCATGGAATTGGTAAAACGATCATAAACAAAGAGGACAAGAAAAAAAAAAGTCTGACAGCAAGGGACCCCAAGGGTGGAAGGCACAGATAGTCTAGACAGTGATTTATTGAGAGTGAGTGACAAGGAGGAACAACCAGACTCAGGAGAGACGTGGGCAGCAGTGGCAGACTGAGAGATTAGCAGAGCGAGGGGAGAGGTGGAGAGAGACGAGGGGGATTTGTCAGGGGACCTGAGAAGCAGAAGAGCAGAAGATGGAGGAGGCAGGCAGTGGAAAGATTTATTGACAGAAAAAGAGCAGGAAATAGGTGGTGTTGGAGACAGGCAGGGAGGCAAAGGACAAGCAGCTACAGTGCACAACAAAGACAGACCGACAGGAACGGGTAGGCAGAGACGGGTAGGAAGATGAGAAAAAGTCCCAATCGGGTATACATTGCGATAGAAGAATAGGCCTAGAGACTGTGGAGAATCACAGAGAGAAAAAGGGGGTGGGCGAGAATTGTTAAATAAAACATCCAAAGGAAGGAACAAGGGAAAGAGGGGAACACAGATGGACAGAGAGAAAGTATATAATAGAGATGGGGGAAATATGAGAGAGAAGGATCGCGAGAGATCTCCCATCACAGAGTCATTAAGAGCGAGGCTCAAAGGGGAAAAACAACGAGTCTGGGGAGAAACTGCGACATAAACACAGGCAGAAAACAAGAACAGAGGGTTTAAGTGTAATCAGACTAAAACCAGAGAAGCCAAGGTATAGAAGTTGAGATAGAGAAATGAAGTAGAATTCTGTCAAAGACCATCTTTTAATAAAAGCAGAATCTCCAAAACTCTCAGTGGAATGCCTTGATTAACAAGAACAGTGCCATGAGTTTTCCAAAACGAAGCAAAACAAAAACAAACCCGAAAGGTGACATACTTAGGGGTAGGTCATAAAATCAATGCTCCAAATGAACACCCTTCTTGGTAATGCTTGATAGTTATCTATGAAGGATGCCCAAGAACTCAGCTGTAAGGGAAATCTGGCTGTTTCTGTGGTTAATTCATAGAACCCACACAGGAAGGGTGAGATTAGCTACTGGTGGGGGTAGGACATAAGCGAATACTTGAAGAGTTTGGGATTACACACAAATTTCCATCATGGTGACCCAGTAGAACTTCAAGAAGGCAGAACCAGCCCTGGCTGGTGTGGCTCAGTGGACTGAGTGCTGGCCGGGCTGCAAAGCAAAAGGTCATTATTTCGATTCCCAGTCAGGGCACATGCTTGGGTTGTGGGCCAGGTCCCCAGTAGGGGGTGTGCAAAAGGCAACCACACATTGATGTTTCTCTCCCTCTCTTTCTCCCTCCTTTCCCCTCTGTCTAAAAATAAATAAATAAATAAATAAATAAATAAATAAATAAATAAATAAATAAATAAAAATTTTAAAGAAGAAGGCAGAACTGGATTGTGATTATAATTAAGTGGCATCTCATCAACTAGACCAGTTATAGTGTGCACCAGATACAGATGATGGAGATCAGAGAGGCGTGGTCAGGTGGTACCCTGGAAGAAAGAAGCTAAAACAGTGCAGAGGTTGACAGATGCTACATTTGGTACACTGCATTGGGTCACCGTGGCAGTGCTCTGTCGGACCTCATCATGGCTCAGGAAGGTGGTCCTCAAGACTTCACTCCATGCCTACCGAGCTACTTCCTGATGAATTATTTGCCTTTTAGCACAGAGGAAGGGCTTTTCTGGATGGGGGAACATTGCTACTTTATGGGCTTGGAACACTGTCCTCATCATAAATTAATAAATTGCTAAGCAAATAATTGCATGTCTTTTGTGAGTGTTGTTACAATGAGTATTTTTTTTTTCTCTAGTGGTGTTAGGATACATAATGCAATGCTGGATTGTGGAAACTTTGCTGTGAGACAATCTCTTGGCACTAATTTTATGACCTACAAAGCCCTAAGGTGTTCTAAGCTTCTGTACTATCAAAAAGCAAACTCAATTTGTTTAGAAGAATGGACTTAGAGCAAAGGGATGGATGCAGACAAGTTAGAGTGATTCCCAATGTTAAGGGTTGAAAACAAAGACTCTTTTAGCCAAATTAACAAGAAAATTAATTGAACAGAAGTCTCCATAACTGAGTTGTCAAGACTTTGTTGTAGGTAAAATCTAGATTCATCAGGCTGGAAATTAGGAGTCTTTGCTTTGTAAGAGATTACATAGGTGAAGTTATTTTTTAAAGGGTTGCTCCTGTGAAAATGTGAAGGGATTAAGAAGTACAGATTGGTCGTTATGAAAGTCATGAGGACGTGAAGTACAGCATGGGGAATATGATCGATAATATTGCAATAGCTGCGTATGGTGCCAGACGAGTGCTGGAAATGCTGGGGAAAACACTTTGCAAACTATACGAGTGTCTAACCACTATGCTGTACACTTGAAACTAACACAAAATAAGACCGAATGTAAACTATTATTGAAAAAAATTTTTTCTGCCCTGGCTGGTGTAGCTCAGTGGATTGAGCACAAGACTGTGAACCAAAGGATCGCGGTTCAATTCCCAGTCAGGGCACATGCCTGGGTCGCGGGCCAGTTCCCAGAGGGGGACGCACGAGAGGCAACCATACATTGATATTTCTCTCCATCTCTCGTTCCCTTTCTGTCTAAAGATAAATAAATAAAATATTTTTTAAAAGAAAACAAAAAATTTTAAGTTGCTCTTTTATTGAAATAAAGTGTTTGTTTAGAGTCATTAACTTAAAGTCAGCACCCAGGCCAAACATTTGTTGCACTACTACCACATTGGACATTTTTTATACCTTATTTTATTTACTCCTGTACAATAGAGCTTGACTCCTTCATTTATTTATTTTTACTTTTTTATTTATTGTTTTTTAGAGAGGGGGAAAGAGAGAGAAACACTTATTTGTAGTTTCACTTATTTATGCATTCATTGGTTGAGTCTTGTATGTGCCCTGACGTGGGAGCAAACCCACAACCCTGGTGCGTGATGACGCCCTAACCAAGCGAGCTATGGGGCCAGGACCTCATCCCATTTTTTTAATCCATAAACCAAGGCAACTTTCTCAAGGTTATCTAGCCAGTTAGTGATGGGGCCTGGACTCAAACATATGTATAAGGACCATCTGGAAAAATTCCAACCATTGTTAGTACGAAGAGAATGGTTTGTGCAACATTGATGTAGCCTGGCAGCCAAGGAGAGTGGACCAAAATGCTCGTGGGTGAACAGTGACAACTTCACTGTACTAGTCAGTGGGGGTGGTAGACACAGTTGAGGGAGCATGTGTACTGTGTGGCCATCACATTCAAAATGACTGAGCAAGTAGAGCAAAGAACCTGCCTCAGAGTTTGTGTTAAGCTTGAGCATTCCTCCTTGGAAACTATTCAGATGATTCCGAAGGCCGAAGCTATGGGCAACTGGTGATTGGCAGCTTCTTCATGACAACATGCATTATGCTGATGCATTATGTCTTGTGCAGAGTTTTTGGTGAAACATCAAATCACCCAGGTGACTCAGGCCACCCAGCCCCCTGCCCAGACTTGGCGCCCTGCAACTATTGGCTTTTCCCAAAACTAAAATCACCTTTGAATGGGAAGAGATTTCAGACTGTCGATGAGATTCAGGAAAGTACAATGGGACAGCTGATGGTGACTGGGAGAACTGTGTGAGGTCCCAAGGTGCCTACTTTGAAAGGGACCAAGGTGGTGTCATTATCCTTTGTACAACGTTTCTTGTATCTTCTTCAGTAAATGTCTCTATTTTTCATAGTACATGGCTGGATAGTTTCTGGATAGACTCATATATTAATAAATCACCTTTGAAACTATCCAGACTTATCATTTCAATTTGCAGAAAATTGAAGCCTACAAAAGCTGTGATTTATCCAAACACACCCAACTAGTTTGTGGCATAGCCAGAACTAGAATCCAGGTCTTTGATTTAGTTCAGGCTCCTTCTTATACACTATTTTGCCTCTTTCTTTATAGGAAGGATGTGGAGTGGAGAAACTTTAAGACAGCAAAATAGGAGCCAGCTGACAACTGAAAATCAATCAACTCAGATAAATTGCCTCTGAAGTGGTATTTATAAGTCAGGATGCTTCAGTCTGAAAGCCAGACTTCTATTCACCGAGTATTGATTTCTGCACTTTTCAGGAATGCAGTAACTGTGCAGGGCAGAGGTCCGTCTCAGCTCTCCCTGCCATTGTGAGCACCGTTTGACTCAGTGTTATGAGCATGTTCTTTCCATGCTTTTAACCCAGTGGGAGACAAAATTTCACTTGCTACATCTTCTCCAGGAACTGAACACAGAAGTGAGTCTCACACTGAGATAAGGAGGCAAGCCACCCAGGCTTTAGGGATAGAAGGATGGAGTTCGATCCTATAGCGTGGTATGAGGGTCCTTGCAAGGGGCTCTGTGCCTACCACCACCCAACAACAGCAACAAAACAGACTCTGGGGGAGTATCTGACCTTCCAGGAACAGTAAATGACTTCTTTGGGTCAAGCTTTACCCCGCTGCTCTGGCTTGCCTGCCCATGATCTTAAGAGAACCCCTTCACCTCCTTGAACTTCCCTGGTTGGCACTGCTCATCCCAGGGGCTAAGACACAGGCACAGTGGCTCTCCCTGCCCCAGATCTCAGGTCAGGGCACCGTGAAAGGAGAACAGGGGAGCCTGAAGAACCGGAGTGCCACAAGTCCCTGCTCCTGCCCTGGTCTAGAACGACGCTGCTGTTTGCTCCCCTCAGCAGCTCATCAGACAGTGTTTTCTTGCCCTGACTGGTGTGGCTCAGTGGGATGGGTGTCATCCTGCAAACTGGAAGATCAACAGTTCCATTCCTGGTCAGGGCACAGGCGTGGGTTTCAGGCCAGGTCCCTAGCTGGGGGCATGCAAGAGGCAACTGATCGAGGTTTCTCTCACACATCCATGTTTCTTTCCCTCTTTTTTTCTCTCCCTTCCCTCCTCTTTGATAAATAAAGAAAATCTTTAATAAAAAAACATAATTTTCTTCAAGGAGAGAAACAGAGGGTACAGCCCAGGACAGCTGCAGCAGCATTTCCTTGACATATGTGGAATTTATAAAATTCATATTCTTGTATGTATTGGGAGTCTAGGGGGCGAGTCAGATCTCCATTCTCTATAGCGGGGAGTGAGTAGATAATGCCTAAAAGTAAAAAGTTAAGAAATACCAATTCAAGCTTATTACTTGAAGATATGGCAATAAATGCCAAACTAATCAGCTACAATTGGTGAAAGTGGTTTTTTGGGGGAGGGAGAAATGGTCAGGGGGAGCATAAGCAGCTGTGCTTTGTAACAAATTCTTGGTAACAAATTCTGCAAGACTGTATCACTTCATAAACACTAAAACTAAAAACATTACAGTTGCATGGGATTCAATCGACCTCTGACCAAAAACATTGGGGAAAAACATTACATTGTTGCTGACATGTACTATGTAGTTCGGCCTATGTTGGTTGCATCTGTACTGAACATGTACAGACATTCTTTCTTGTCATTATTCCCTGAACAATACAGTAGGACAACTATTTACATAGCATCTACATTTTTAAAAGATTTTATTTATTTTATTTTTTAGAGAGAGGGGAAGGGAGCAAGAAAGAGAGGGAGAGAAACATCAGTGTGTGCTTGTCTCTCACATGGCCCCCACTGGGGTCCTGGCCTGCAACCCAGGCATGTGCCCTGACTGGGAACGGAACAGCGACCCTTTGGTCTGCAGCCCACGCTCAATCCACTGAGGTACATCTGCAAGGGCACATTTAGATTGTATTATGTATTATAAGTAGTCTAACTTAAAGATTCTTTTATTAATCTGAGAGAGAGAAACATTGATTTGTTGTTTTACTTATTTATGCATTCATTGGTTGCTTCTTGTATGTGCCCTGACTGGGAATTGAACCCATAACCTTGGTATATTGGGATGACACTCCAATCAACTGAGCTACCCAGTCGAGACTATAAGTAACCTAGAGATGATTTAAAATATATGGAAGGAAATGCATAGGTTATATGCAAATACAACATCATTTTATATAAGGGACTTGAGCATCTTTGAATTTCGGTATTTGTGGGAATTCCTGAAACCAATCCCATGCGGATACTGAGGAACCACTGCAATTGTGTAACTAGCTATTTAATGTACATCTCGACATCTGGAATGCAAGCTCCCAGCAGCCTTGGTCTAGTTGGCTCTCCTCTGTATACTGGCACCCTGGCAAGGACTGCACCTGGAGGTGTGCATTAAACTTTTGCAGAAGGGAATGTTTAAGGGCTGTATAAGCTTTGGAAAAACTTCCTGCATGGAATAGGAGTTTGGACAAGAAAATCTCCAATGCACCTGTCAGTTCCATGATTTTTAAAAATGTTTTTAAAGATTTTATTTATTCATTCCTAGAGAGAGGAGAAAGAGAGGGAGAGAAACAATATATGGTTGCCTCTCACACGTTCCCATCTGGGGACCTGGTCTGCAACCCAGGCACACACCCTGACTGTGGACTGAACCAGAGATGCTCCAGTTTGCAGACCTGTGCTCAGTCCACTGAGCTACACCAGCCAGGGTCAGTTACATGATTTTAATCCACTTTCCTACTCCTCTCAATTGCTCTTCACCCTCTTGTTTCAGTCCAAATTCACGTCTTTCTTTTATGCTTAAATTCTTGGATAAATAGTCAATTCCCATTGCCTCCATTGTCTCATTAACATTCTTGGCAACCTGGAAGCTTCTTCTTCCATTATTTTTCCAAAACTGCTATCTTAGGTCAGGGAATTCTTTCTTGATGCAGACACCAGCCCGCAGTGTCCGCAGCATTATGGATGAGACAAAATAAATTCACACTGACTACCCAGTCCTGTGGAGGAAAAGGGACAGCATGGCTACTCTCTCAAGGGGAGAGCGCACCGACCCTTGCCTTGACAAGCTTTCCAATAGCATTCCAATAGCATACATCAAAGAAGGTTTTCATTCATTATACTTAGGTTTGGTTTAGGTAATTACTTTTTACAGATGGCAACGGAAGGGATGTACTGATTACTTCTTACAGATTAACAAGGGAAAAAATGATGCAAATGCAAGGGAACGGTAAGAATAACAGGTCTGGTTACACTTCAATCCTTGGGAGAATTAGCACAAACTTCGGGAAGCTACTTTAAAGATATGCAGCAAGGGCTTGCTGCCTGAACTCAGGGTGAGGGAGTTTTAGCAAGAGCAAAGCAGCCTAGGTATGATGCAGGCCTGATTTCCCATGGAAGATCTTCTTCATGGGTGTGGTCCTGTGTGCCGACTTGCTCCCCACTGGTTTTCCACGTGGATGCTGAGCTACATTTCCACGTCCTGTGAAGCGGTTCCCTACATTTCTTACTAAGCTGGTGTCCTTTCTCCATCTCCCCCTGCCTTTTGCATCATCTAACATCTTTTCGTGAAGCTCTTCCTTCTTATATTCCTCTTCTGACCTATCCAGCTGTTCTTTCCCAGGATTTTTCTGGCTTCCCCCTGTCCCAGACTGTGTGTGCCTCAAGCCTTTCTCGTCTGCTTTTCTGTTACTCTTTCCTCTGTGAACTGACTCTTTCTCCTGACTTTAGTATCAATTTTGGTCTGATAATTCAACCCCTCATCTCAGATCCTAGACTGCCACTTGTGTATTTTTAGCTAGAGAATGTCTTCATGAGTATGACCTGCAGTCACCTCCAAGCCCAATTTTAAACTCAAACGATGAGCAGACTGGTTTGACTGCAATGAGTGGTCCATAACCGTGGCAGCTAATGTTTTTTGTTCAGCTCTATTCCTGGCTTGGGCATTTCTCTACTCAATTGGGCTTTATCAGACTCACTTACACAGACTATTTTTGACTAGTAAAGGGACCTTAATGGAAATTCTTAATTCTTTAGGTTTTAATTCCTTGATGTTAAATTATTTCATTTGCACAAATGTTTTCCAGCTTACAAGAAAAAAGAAGCCTGGAAATCATTGTCAAATAGGTCCAAATTTGGCAAAATGTCAAAAGTCTGCTTGGAATTCAAGACCAGCTTTAATTTGGCTCAAATGTTGCCACCCAGCATCATCTGTGCTTCTTTGCATGGAAACAGAAAGTGATACGGCCGCACGGTTAAGAATGGGTGCTCCCGAGTCATCACTGCACTGTCTGTGGGGCCTCGAGAAAGTGGCTCAGCTTCTCTGAGCGTCAGTGTCTTTTCCTATAAAATCAGGCCAATAACAACACCTACCTCATTGGAGTTTTGTGACAATTAAATCAACTAACGCATATAAAGTTGTTAGAGAGAACCTGGCATATATTTCATGTAATTAATTGTGTGACCTAAGGCAGGTTACTCCACCTTTCTGAGCCTGGAGTTCTCATTAGTAAAATGGGGATAGTAATAATACCTATCTTGTTAGGTTATTTTGAGGGTTGAGTTAGCTTATTTATTTATTAAGTTTTTAAAAAGATTTTGTTTATTTATTTTTAGAGAAAAGGGAAGGAAGGGAGAAAGGGAGGGAGAGAAACATCAATGTATGGTTGCTTCTCCAGCACCCCCTGCTGGGGACATGCCCACAACCCAGGCATGTGCCCTGACTGGGAATCAAACCAGCCACCCTTTGGTTCACAGGCCAGCACTTAATACACCGAGCCACACCAGCTAGGGCTATTTATTAACATTTTATTTTTAAATAATTATAGGCTTACATGGAAGTTACCAAAATGGCACAGAGGGCGTAAAGATAAACATATAGGTCAGTGGAGTAGAATTGAGAGTCCCGAAACAAAGAAATAGTCAGTTAATTTTTGACAAAGGACCAAGACGACTCAAAGGGAGGAGAACACTTTTTAACCAATGGTGCTGGGACAACTAGATATCCACAGGCAAAATACAGAATTTGGAGCCCTATCTCATACCACACACAAAAATTAACACAATGTGAATCATAGACCTACATGTAAGAGCTAAAACTATAAAACTCTTACAAGAAAACACTGGAGTACATCTTGTGACGTGGCTTATGCAGTGCTTTCTAAGATTTGACACTAAAATCACAAGCAGTAGAAGAGAAAATATGAAAAGTTGGGCTTTATCCAAATTAAAAATTATTGTGCTTCAAGAACAGCATCAAGAAAGTGAAATGAGCCATGGCTGGTGTAGCTCAGTGGATTGAGCACGGGCCTGTGAACCAGAGGATTGTGGTTCGATTCCCAGTCAGGGCACATGCCTGGATTGCAGGCCAGTTCCCAGCAGGGGACACACGAGAGGCAACCATACATTGATATTTCTCTTCCTCTTTCCTTCCCTTCCCCTCTGAAGATAAATAGATTAAATCTAAAAGAATTATATAAAAAAAGAAAGTGAAATGATAGCTCAAAGAATGGGAGAAAATATTTATATATATTGTATATGACAGGGGACTTGTCTCTAAAATATATAAAGAACTCCCACAACTCAATAAGAAGACAACCCAATTTTAAAATGAGCAAAAGATCTGAAAAGACATTTCTTCAAAGAAGTTATATAATGCTGCAACAAGGATGAACCTCAAGAACATTATACTAAGTAAAATAAGCCAGTCACAAAAGACCACACTATTTATTGTACACTACCATTTATATGAAATGTTCCGATCAGGCAGATCTATAGAAACAGAAAATAGATTAGTGGTTGCCTGGGGCTGAGGAGTAGGTGGTGGGAGGATATGGGGAGTGCTGATGGGAACAGGGCGTCTTTTAGGGATGATGAGAATGTTCTAGAACTAGATAGTGATGATAATTGCATGACTCCGTAAATACACTAAAAATCATGGGATTGTATACTTTAAACAGGTAAACTTTTTTTGTATGCCCTGAACAGGAATCTAACCACCCACCTTTCACTTTGTGTGAATGATGCCCAAGCAACTGAGTCACACCTGTCAGGGCTAAACAGGTAAACTTTATGGAATGCATATTATATTTCAATAATGCTATTTAGAAAATAGTACAGAGTTCTTGTGTATCTTTCACCCACTTGAGAACTTTTTTTTATTTTTATTTTTTATAACATATTTGATTGGTTATGCCATTACAGTTATTAAGAACTTTTTTTTAAAAAAATTTATTTATCTATTTTTAGAGAGAGAGGAAAGGAGAGAGAAGGAGAGGGAGAGAAACATTGATATGCAAGAGATACAGGGATCAGTTGCCTCTCAAGTGCCCCCAACTGGGGACCTGGCCTGAAACCCAGGTATGTGGCCTGACTGGGAATTGAACTGTAGATGTTTCAGTCTGCGGGCCAACACTTGATCCACTGAGCCACACCAGCCAGGGTGAGAACTTCTTACATAGCAATAGTAGAACAATCAAAACCAGGAAACTGACATTATTATTGACATTATTAGAAATCGACATTATTAGTACAATACTTTTATGAAACTATAGTCAATATTAGGATTTGACCAAGGTTTAGAACAATAACTGGTACACAGTGAACCTTATATAGGTGGTAAAGTCTTTACTACAATGATGATGATGAACATAATAGTGATGATTCTGGACTTTTTACTGAAGCCAGGTTGATGGGCTGGCTCTTTTTAGAGCACACCATGTTTCTTCTTCGAAACTGTAACTCTAAGAGCATTTGAGATATTGCTCCCATCATGTCATCAGTTTGGCTCAAACTCATAAAAATTCTCCAGTGATTAATTAATTAACAAACTCTTATTCTAGCAGCTCCCTGCAATTCTGTATTCCTTTCTTTTTCTTTTTTTTTTTAAATATTCTATTTATTTATTTTTAGAGAGAGGGGAAGGAAAGGAGAAAGAGAGGGAGAGAAACATCAATGTGTGGTTGCCTCTCACGTGTCCCCTACTGGGGACCTGGCCCACAACCCAGGCATATGCCCTGACTGGGAATCGAACTGGTGTCCCTGTGATTCACAGGCCCATGCTCAATCCACTGAGTACACCGGCCAGGACTCTTCCTCTTTCTTTACCATCACATCCTTCACATCCCTCTATCTCCATTAAATCTTCGATAATCTTCCTTTGCCTTCCTAAAAGTCTATGATCCTCCACAAAAGCACCACTTGCCTAAACTCTCCTTGGCATTTTTCTCTGATTATTTCACCTCTGAGTCCTAAATTCCCAGCTAGATTGAGAGGCTATAGTGGTTACAATTCCCCTGTATCCTCCACAATAAACTTGGTGTGAGTTCAAATAAACTCATCTGTTATGGTAAGTCAGCTTGAAAATTGTTATGGAAGGATGCTGCAAGAAAGGTGGGAATTGAAACAAGGATAGCAGGAGGTGGAGAGCAATTCAGGCAGTAAGACAGAGGCAGAGCCTGAGGGAGTCAAGAAGCATTTATAGGGGGCCCTATACACTCCATAGTGTAATCATTGCAGAGAGAGAAAAGAGGAATGGAGAGAGGGGGAAAAGGCACCCCGGGATGTTCTTCCCATGGCCTCTTATGGCCTTCCATAAGGCCTCCCAGGGCCTTCCCAGGGCCTGGTCCAACCCTGGGAAGCAGGGTTAAATGCCCTCCCCCCCCCAACTTCCATAACAATGCATCTAAGAACATGGTCTGCCTCCTCGATACCCTGTGAGCGCAGTGAGGTTATTTTTTCCCCCTGCTATATTTCCAATAATATATAGTAGGTACTCAATAAATGATGGTCGTCGTCCTGGCAGTTGGTTAGTGCATCATCCCAGTATCCCAAGATTGTGGTTTGATCTCTGGTCAGGGCGCATACAAGAAACAACTAATGAAAGTATAAATAAGTGAAACAACAAATCTCTCTCTCTTTCGTTCTCTCTCTCTCTCCCAAAAACATCAATGAAAAAATAAAATAAATGATGGTTGAATGAATGAAAGCATGCAGGAACAAAGGACTGGTCGACTCGCAGCTAGTAGTACTGTACCTCAAGTCTACATTATGAGACTAGACACAGAATAGTATATAGGCTTTGACAAATTTATTAAATCTGTAGCGGTCCCAAGCCAGTCGCAGATAAAACTATGAGGCCTGTTTGAGGGCCCAGAAGCACCCTCAGAAACGCGGGAGGCGGGACTTGTGCCTACTCCGACCACGCCCTCTTGCCTTCAAATAATTCCGCTCATAGGCCCGCCCCCTCTGGCCCGATGTGCAACTGTAATTGGTGAGCTCTCTAATCTGTCTGAGCACATCGGCGCCTATTGGGTCAACTGCTGAACCTGGGTTGCGCACTTCCCAGTGTTGGCAACGCGGTGCGGACGTAGGCCTGCCGCCATTGCCCTGACTGCGGTTTGCTCTGTCTTTGAGGGGCTGTGGAGGTGTGTGGCGGATTTTTAAGCGGCAGCGGGAGGCCTGGTGGGGTCGAGCGGAGCGGCCGAAGGGACGTAGCGTGGGCTATGTCCACGCTAAACGTGGAGGGACTGCAGGACGGGGGTCTCTACGCGTTGCTGCTGCGCCTCTTGTGGGCCGGGGCCCTGTTGCTCGTTAATTCTTTTCTTCCGCCTTCCCCCCAGATTCTCCGGACATGGCCGGAGTATTTCCTTACCGAGGGCCGGGTAATCCGGTGCCCGGCCCTCTAGCCCCGCTGCCGGACTACATGTCGGAGGAGAAGCTGCAGGAGAAAGGTGAAGAAAGCGTGCGGGAGCGTTGTCCGGGAGCCCCGAGATGTGGGGATGGGTGTGCGCGTGCGCGCATGCTGGGGGTTTGAACCTTTTTTCCCTCTGTTTTGGCAAGTGTCAAAACGTTAGGTGTTAGCGCACTTATTAGGCACCCCCTCCCAATTTTTTTCACCCAGTCAGGTCTTTAAAAACGTCTGCTATTTGCAGACACTGATTCAAACAATGGAGATGCAGTAGTGATGGCAGACAAAACGCCTGCCCTTTTATGGGTTTGAAATGCTGTGGAGATAGACAATAAAGAAGCTTACCTGTAACGTACCTGGGCAAGGAAGACATGCATATTTGTGAAGAGTTAAAAAAAACACAAACCTGTGACGTGAATGTGATGAAAGAAAAAATAAAGAATAGCGAGATGACAAAAGAGAATTAGCTGGGAGCGCTCTTGGTGGGTGCCAGAGGCTCTTACACATCCTGACAGGCAGGCCCTCACCCTAGGGCAGTGATTTTCAACCTTTTTATTTTTCGTTTTGATTTGAAAAAATTTTTAAAAACATTGACTTCTCATTCCACTTATTTACTCATTTGTTGATTGCTTCTTGTGTGTGCCCTGACCAGGGATTGAGATTGGGCATATCGGGCAATGATCTTGCCAGCTCAGCTAGCCAACCTGGGCTCAACCTTTTTCCTCTCATGGCACACATTAATTAATTATTAAATTCTGTAACACACCAAAAAATACACTTTTGCCGATTTGAAAAATAAATAGGTATAATTTTGATTCCTTCACACCAGATGGTTATGTTGGCTGTTATCATTTTTCTACGTGACAATCTAAGGGAAAAGAGGTGCACGCCCCTGACTAAATAGCCAGGTATTACATGTTTGAAAAATTCTTGCAGCACACTGGTTGAAAATTGCTGCCATAGGTCAAGAGTTGGAGATGATTAGATTAAGGGTGTGCAGTCCTTTAAACTGAGGTATCTTTGTAGCCCGAAAATGGCAGCAATTGCAGGCCAAGCGCTATGCAGAAAAGCGAAAGTTTGGATTCGTGGATGCTCAGAAGGAAGACATGCCCCCAGAACACGTCAGGAAGATCATTCGAGACCATGGAGACATGACCAACAGGAAGTTTCGCCATGACAAAAGGGTCTACTTGGGGTAAAGAACATCCTGGGATTATTTCATTTGGAGTTTGGCCTGTTTCCTTTCTCCCTGTTCCATAAGGTGTAGTCCTGGGTAGCTGCTGTATCATTTTGGGACTTTAATCTTCTTGGTGGTTATAAGAAAAGGGAGAAAACCATTAGGATTCTGTGATAATTCCAGATCTTCCTATATGCTCTTTTGTGCCCCGATTTTACTCCCTATCCCGGGACTGGAGCTTTATTTGTCCTATTGGTGCTATGATAAAATGTCCTTATCTTTGAAAGGGCTGAGGCCCATAGCACGACACTTTGTGCGTTCTTCTTGCCTGTAACTCCTCAGTGACCAGAATTCTCAGGCTCAAGAGTAGTTAACTTCTGAGGTATCTATACTCTTTATTTTTCTATGGCCCAAAGCTGAGTGAATACAGGTACAAATACTTTAGCAGATCCCTTTTCCATCAGGACACAAAGATGTTAACCTGTTCATTGTGAACACCAGTTCATTAACCACTAAGACAACCTTGGAAGTTTTGTTTTAGTTCAAAACTGTATCTTGAGGTCTGTGCCAGGTACCAGGGATAAAGTGGTAAACAGGAAGTAATGGCCCTTCTGGAGCTTTTAGTCTGGTGGCATGACAGAAATGAGACAGATGGTTGTAATAAAGTGTGGTGAATATTTTATTATTTATGGGAATGCTCAGAGAGGATAGGAAGTGAGACAGCCTAAAAGCTATATTTAGAGGGACTGAAACCCAGTATTGTGGGACTGTGAAGTTAAGAGTAGCACAATTGGAAAGGGGGAAGCAGAGTTCTTGGTCATGGAAGGCCTGTGTACTAAATTTTTAAGGTAGGGTCTTCTGTGGAGTATGATACTGTGATACCATGTGGCTTCTCTGAATGGGACAGTCACAACACCTTGTGACTCATAATCACCTGTCTTCCTAATGTTGCAGTGCCCTAAAGTACATGCCGCATGCAGTCCTCAAACTCCTGGAGAACATGCCTATGCCTTGGGAGCAGATTCGGGACGTGCCTGTGCTATACCACATCACTGGAGCTATTTCCTTTGTCAATGAGATTCCCTGGGTCATTGAGCCTGTCTACATCTCCCAGTGGGGGTAAGAAGGGCGGGGATGGTGTGTGGTGGTGGTAGGGAGGCAGTGTGTGGAAACCATTATGTGGCATTATCGTTGGCTTCCAGGTCAATGTGGATTATGATGCGGCGAGAAAAAAGAGACAGGAGGCATTTCAAGAGAATGCGCTTTCCCCCTTTTGACGACGAGGAGCCGCCTTTGGACTATGCTGACAACATCCTAGATGTTGAGCCACTGGAGGCTATTCAGCTAGAACTAGACCCTGAGGAGGATGCCCCTGTGTTGGACTGGTTCTATGACCACCAGCCATTGAGAGACAGCAGGAAGTGAGTGTGGTTGGACTTACCGCTCCTGTGAGAGTTTTGGAAATCTAGGAGTCCTGGGAGAACAGTCGGTAGTGTGGCTTGGTTCCTGGTACACCTGCCTGACATGGGTCTCTCTTTTTTTCCTAGGTATGTCAATGGCTCCACTTATCAGCGCTGGCAGTTCACACTGCCCATGATGTCCACTCTCTACCGCCTGGCCAATCAGCTTCTGACAGACTTGGTAGATGACAACTATTTCTATCTGTTTGATCTGAAGGCCTTCTTTACCTCCAAGGCACTCAATATGGCCATTCCTGGAGGCCCCAAATTTGAGCCTCTTGTTCGAGATATCAATCTACAGTAAGTTGGAGAGAGTGGGGATTTGGGGGTTGAATGAAATCTAATCTTGATCCTTAAGCTCTAACTAGGTTGCTCATCTTTGATTTTGTCCCCTAGGGATGAAGACTGGAATGAATTCAATGATATCAACAAGATCATCATCCGGCAGCCTATCCGCACTGAGTACAAGATTGCTTTCCCTTACTTGTACAACAACCTGCCGCACCACGTCCACCTCACCTGGTGAGAGGGCTGGGGCCACTGCGGCGGGTGGGGAGAGAAGGCTGGCGTTTAGGTTGGGCCAGGACAAGACTATCTTGGCTAACTCTTGTTTCATTTTAGGTACCACACTCCTAATGTTGTATTCATCAAAACTGAGGATCCTGATTTGCCAGCTTTCTACTTTGATCCTTTGATCAACCCGATTTCCCACAGGCACTCAGTCAAGGTAAGAGGAAGGGACGCATTTAACTTTCTAAGAGAAATTTTCCGACCTTGACCGCGGCATTACTAGATTAAGAATCCATCAAGAGGGAGTTATTGGTGCAATTTTGGTTTCTGTGATTGTGCATCTGGGCTTTATTATTACTCCTCCAGAACTTTTTAGTTCGTTCCGGTATATTTCTACTATGTTCTTTTTTCCCCTTAAACTCTTTTCTTGATATTTAATTCATGCTTTTAGAGCGTACAATTTGGTGGTTTTTAGTTTATTCGCAGAGTTGGACAGCCATCAACTTTCAGGCAATTTTAGAACATTTTCATCTCCCCACAGAGAAACCTTGCACCCATTAGCAGCCACTCTCCATTTCCTCTGGACCTCCCTTGCCTGGGCAACTATTAATCTACTTTATGTCTCTGTGTTTGCCTCTTCTGGATAGTTCATAGAATTATACAATATGTAGTCTTTCCTTTTTTTTCTTCTTTAAAAATTTTATATGATTGCCTCATGTGCCCCCTACTGTGGACCTGGCCTGTAACCCTTGCATGTGCCCTGACTGGGAATCAAACTGGCAGCCCTTTGGTTCACAGGCTGGCGCTCAATCCACTGAGCAACAGCATCCAGGGCTCTTTCTTTTCTTTTCTTTCTTTTTTTACCACATGTGGTCTTTTATGACTGGCTTCATACACACAGAATGTTTTTTTGATGTTCATCTATGTTCCATTCTGTTCTTAGCATGAACAGATCTGCTTCCCCAAGGCCAGTTTTTGGAGCTTGGGCAGGAGCTGAGAGCAGTGTTTACTTACGGTATTGGGCTCCTTTGGGAGGCCTCTGGTGGTGAGCCAGTTGGAGTGTGACTGGTGATAGTCGTTTTCCTGGTTGGCTCTGGCTTGTTTTCTTGGCCCCCTTTGCCCTGGCCCTTTAGGGTTTCTCTTGTCAGGCAGCCCAGTTTCCATGGCAGTTGTAGCCACTCTGCTTGGCCCCAGAGAGTTTCCCTTTCATCCCAGGTCTCTGCTCAGTTCAGCAAGAGCTGAACCTTTGGGGGTTCTTCTTTCAGAGCCAGGAACCGTTACCGGATGATGATGAGGAGTTTGAGCTCCCAGAGTTTGTGGAGCCCTTCCTGAAGGACACACCACTCTACACGGACAATACGGCCAACGGCATTGCCCTGCTCTGGGCCCCACGGCCCTTCAACCTACGCTCTGGTCGCACCCGCCGGGCCCTGGACATACCCCTTGTCAAGAACTGGTAAGGCTACCACCTGGGGAGATGGTGGAGGATGTATAGGAGAAGAGTCCGATTGGGTGGGCGTGCAGGCTCTGTTAGTGTGGCTGGAAGTAGAGATGGGCCACTCTCTTCTGGGTTTGTTTTCCCAGGTATCGGGAGCATTGTCCTGCTGGGCAGCCTGTGAAAGTGAGGGTCTCTTACCAGAAGCTGCTTAAGTACTATGTGCTTAACGCCCTGAAGCACCGGCCCCCTAAAGCCCAAAAGAAGAGGTAAGGTACCTGCGGGCCCCTGCTCCGACTGCTTTTTATTCCCCAAAAAATCAGCAGGCTAACACTCACTGTCCTCATTCCCACCCCAGGTATCTGTTCCGCTCCTTTAAAGCCACCAAATTCTTTCAGTCCACGAAGCTGGACTGGGTTGAGGTGGGGCTACAGGTTTGCCGCCAGGGCTACAACATGCTCAACCTTCTCATTCACCGTAAAAATCTTAACTATCTTCACCTGGATTACAACTTCAACCTCAAGCCTGTCAAGACGCTCACCACCAAGGTGCCTGCACTGGCCCTTAAGGGTCTCCTGGGCTTGAGGGATGGAATGATTTTGCTCTGGCCCCCAAAGAAGGTATACTTTTAGTTGGGACCATTGCTGATTAATTTTTTTCCTGTTCTTGGCATCTTCTCCAGGAGAGAAAGAAATCTCGTTTTGGAAATGCTTTCCACCTGTGTCGAGAAGTTCTGCGTTTAACTAAGCTGGTGGTAGACAGCCATGTGCAGTATCGACTGGGCAATGTGGATGCCTTCCAGGTAAGGCTGTGTGTCCCCAGCCCCTACCCAGGTGAAAAACCGGGTGAAGTCTGGGCTGACTGTGGAGATGGCTCTCGCTGAAAGCCAGATGGGGCATTTGTGTTGCAGCTGGCAGATGGATTGCAGTATATCTTCGCCCACGTGGGGCAGCTGACGGGCATGTACCGGTATAAATACAAGCTGATGCGGCAGATTCGCATGTGCAAGGACCTGAAGCATCTCATCTATTACCGCTTCAACACGGTGGGGCCCTGCCCGTGCACTCTGTCAGAGCCATTTTAATTTTACATCTGGTCAGGGTGCTTTCCAGGGACCTCTTTGTGTCATTAGTGCCCTCACCTTGTGAATCTCAATGGCCCTTCTCCCCTCGGTAGTCCCCCCACCCCCAAGCCTACCTGTAGGTCTAAATAGGAAATTTCAGTTACTGGTTTCTGTCTTAAATTTTCTCATTAACCCCATTTTAGCTGTTGAGGTCCCAGATTTTTTCCTTTTTTCCCCTTTGCTGTCATATGTTCTCCTTCTGTCCCATCTCTGCCCAATTTTCTGTTGTTGTCTAAATGAATTGCTAACTTGTATTCTTGACTTGTGCTTGGGATCATAGGGTCCTGTAGGCAAGGGCCCTGGCTGCGGCTTCTGGGCTGCTGGCTGGCGGGTCTGGCTATTTTTCATGCGCGGCATCACCCCCTTGTTGGAACGATGGCTGGGCAACCTCCTGGCCCGGCAGTTTGAAGGTGAGTGGTTTTTTCTATGCCCGAGTTCTCCTGTTACATCTTCAAGAGTAGATCATATGTGTGCCTTTCTGTCCCCTGCCTTTGTTTGAGACTGAGAATCCCTGCTGGATTGCCTCTAAGGCCCATTCTTTAATGAGTTATACCTACTGATCTGTTTCTTATTTCATTGTAACTGTGGTTAGTGAGGGGGTCATGAAGGTAGAGACTCTCATTAAAAGCAATGAATCTTTTTTTCGAGAATTTTTTTAAAAGATTTTGTTTATTTCTAGAGAGGGGAAGGGAGAGAAAAAGAGAGGGAAACATCAATGTGTGGTTGCCTCTCATGTGCCCCCAACTGGGAATCTGGCCCACAACCCCGGCATGTGCCCCGATTGGGAATCGAACTGGTGAACCTTTGGTTCCCTAGCTGGCACTCAGTTCACTAAGCCACACCAGCCACAGCTAAAAGCAATGAATCTTTTAATCACTTCACTTCTAGGCCGCCACTCAAAGGGAGTGGCAAAGACTGTAACAAAGCAGCGAGTGGAGTCACATTTTGATCTTGAGCTTCGAGCAGCTGTGATGCATGACATTCTGGACATGATGCCTGAGGGGATTAAACAGAACAAGGCCAGGACAATTCTGCAGCACCTCAGTGAAGCCTGGCGCTGCTGGAAGGCCAACATTCCCTGGAAGGTTGGTGTCTCCACAACTCTGAGGAGTCATGTACATCATCTTTCTGGGGTTGGGATTACCACTCCTGGATGCTGCAAGCCTATGACAAGCCTATGACAGGAGGTTGTATGGCTCCCATCACTTTTTTTACTTTTAGAGAACGGGGAAGGGAGGGAGAAAGAGAAACATCAATGTGCGAGAGATACATCGATCTGTTGCCTCTCACACGCTCCCAACTAGGGAGGGCCTAGCCTGCAACCCAGCCATGTGCCCTGACTGGGAATTGAGCCGGAGACCTTTTGGTTCACAGGCTAGTGCTCAATCCAGTGAGCCACACTGGCCAGGGTTCTCATCACTTTATCATTGTGCCTTTTGCACATTCAGGTCCCTGGACTGCCAACGCCCATAGAGAATATGATCCTTCGATATGTGAAGGCCAAGGCTGACTGGTGGACCAACACTGCCCACTACAACAGAGAACGCATCCGCCGTGGGGCCACTGTGGATAAGACTGTTTGCAAAAAGAACCTGGGCCGCCTCACCCGTCTCTACCTGAAGGCAGAACAGGAGCGGCAGCACAACTACCTGAAGGTCAGGCAGAGTGGCCTGGGCTGGGTTGAGGCGGATGGCAGGGGTGGACTGCAGAGTTGCGCCCATGCCTTGTGCTGGAGGGATTGGCCACGGTAGGAGGCTAATTATTATGTCCGCTTTGCAGGATGGGCCTTACATCACAGCAGAGGAAGCTGTGGCAGTGTATACCACCACTGTGCATTGGTTGGAAAGCCGCAGGTTCTCACCCATTCCATTCCCCCCACTGTCCTACAAACATGACACCAAGTTGCTCATCTTGGCCTTGGAGCGGCTCAAGGAGGCTTACAGGTGAGGAGCGGAGTGGTTGGTTCCTGTGGGAAGGCGACAGGGAGAGTGGCATCATCGTCAGAGTCCAAAGAAAGGTTTAGCCTCAGTCCCTTCTGGGGTTGGTGTCCTCTTGGTTCTCATTCACTTCCCTGTTGCCTCGTCAGTGTGAAGTCTCGGTTAAACCAGTCTCAGAGGGAGGAGCTGGGGCTGATTGAGCAAGCCTATGACAACCCTCACGAGGCTTTGTCCCGCATCAAGCGTCACCTTCTCACACAGAGAGCCTTCAAAGAGGTGAGTGAGGTGCCCCCCGAGTTTTATTTTGGCTCTGTTATTCGTGGCATCCAGGTTGGCCAGTCGCCTCAGGTGATTGGTGGAGTGGTGTGAGCCAGTTTCCCTGTCCCACAGGTGGGCATTGAGTTCATGGACCTCTATAGCCACCTGGTGCCAGTGTATGACGTGGAACCACTGGAGAAGATCACTGATGCCTACCTGGACCAGTACCTGTGGTATGAAGCTGACAAGCGCCGCCTTTTCCCACCCTGGATCAAGCCTGCTGACACAGAACCACCTCCCCTGCTTGTTTACAAGTGGTGCCAAGGTAAACTTCTCTAGAATCACCCCTGAGGAAGGAAGGCGAGTTGAGTTCCACATCAGAATTCTCATTTGGGCAGCATAATTGATTTAGTCTCTTGCTGCACAGTACCAAGGAAGTAAGTGTTACCATGAAAGTGAACGAAGCTGACACTGCTAGCCATCCACATGACTGGACAGAGTGTCAGTGCAGTGGGGTTGTGCAGCATGGTGTCTACCGTGGGCACTCGTGCAGAAAGGGAATTTCTGACCTTCTGGGGACCTGTCTGGCTTACTCTTCAGGCATCAATAACCTACAGGATGTGTGGGAGACAAGTGAGGGCGAGTGCAATGTCATGCTGGAGTCACGCTTTGAGAAGATGTATGAAAAGATCGACTTGACCCTGCTTAACAGGCTGCTGCGACTCATTGTAGACCACAATATAGCTGACTACATGACAGCCAAGAACAATGTTGTCATCAACTATAAGGTGTGTTTTTAGGGGCAGGGTAACGAGGAATTGTAGTGGGCATTGCCTTGCGCACTGAGGGTGGGTGCTGGAGAAGCCTAGGACGTGGCCAGGGGTTAAGAATTGTAAGTCTGTCTTTCTAGGACATGAACCACACGAACTCATACGGGATCATCAGAGGCCTGCAGTTTGCCTCGTTCATCGTGCAGTACTATGGCCTGGTGATGGATTTGCTTGTGTTGGGATTACACCGGGCCAGTGAGATGGCTGGGCCCCCTCAGATGCCAAATGACTTTCTCAGTTTCCAGGACATAGCCACTGAGACCGCCCACCCAATTCGTCTCTTCTGCAGATACATTGATCGCATCCACATTTTCTTCAGGTGAGAGTTTGCCTGGATTCTTACCCTTTTTTTTTAATCCTCACCTGAGGATATGTTTATTAATTTCAGGGAGTGGGGTGGGGAGAGAGAAATGTCAATGCGAGAGAGAGAAAAAGGCCATCGGTTGCATCTTTTGTGCACCCGACTGGGGATCGAACCCGCAGTCTTTGGGTATACGGGACAACGCTCCAAATTACTGAGCCGCCTGGCCAGGGCTGGATTCTTATCCATGAAGGGCATTGAGACGTATGCCCAGCCTCTGGAAGTGGCTCTTGTACCTTAATTGACTTTCTGCTGGGTTGGGGCTCCAAAATGGAATGAAGTCCTGTGAGTAGCATAGGGGTTTGGGGTGGGTTCCGTTGCTAGCTGTAGGTCTAATGAGGTCCTAGTGTATTGGGGCCTCAGGAGTGCACCTTGCCTGATGTAGGTTTACAGCAGATGAGGCTCGAGACCTGATTCAGCGTTACCTGACAGAGCACCCTGACCCCAACAACGAAAACATCGTTGGCTATAATAACAAGAAGTGCTGGCCCCGAGATGCCCGCATGCGCCTCATGAAACATGACGTCAACTTGTGAGTCCAAGTGGGGGCTGTGGGAGCTGGAAGAACACCAGCCTGAGGGATTCGGGGGTCAATTAGAGGGGATTTAAGAGGTGGTGTCCTAGGTACTCTTTCGGGATATCCTCACTCTTGCCTTTGAAGGGAAGTTTCTTCCAGGAGACTGATGTGACCAAATGTTTTCTGTGGGCAGGGGTCGGGCAGTGTTCTGGGACATCAAGAACCGGCTGCCACGGTCAGTGACTACAGTTCAGTGGGAGAACAGCTTTGTGTCCGTGTACAGTAAGGACAACCCCAACCTGCTCTTCAACATGTGTGGCTTTGAGTGCCGAATTCTGCCTAAATGTCGCACCAGCTATGAGGAGTTCACCCACAAGGATGGGGTCTGGAACCTACAGAATGAGGTACAACTTGGGAAGGGGGCTAGATACAGCATTGCTACCCCTGTGCCTCTGCGATAAATGGGGGTGAGGGACACTGACCAATTTTTCATTATTGACCAGCTGAGGCTTGTGGGTGGGCAGGGCATATAGTGTGGTCAGAGTTGGTCCTTGCTCTTCCAGCAGTACTGGAGATAGGTTCACCTTGACCTTGTGGTTTAGGTTACTAAGGAGCGGACAGCCCAGTGTTTCCTGCGTGTGGATGATGAGTCAATGCAGCGCTTCCACAACCGTGTGCGTCAAATACTCATGGCCTCTGGCTCCACCACCTTCACCAAGGTACGTCAGACAGTCAGCACCAGCTTCCATCATGTCCTCGTTCCATCTCGAGTCTCTTTCAGCTCTTCCCCTGGTTCTCCTTTCTTCCCAGTGTTGTCCACTGTACTGGTCTCCATGCTTAGAGTGTCAGATCAGCTCATAGTCGTTTGTCTGTGAATTCCCTGTAGGAATTCTGCAGCCTATTTCCCTACAGTTGTGATGATTCTAAATTAAGGCAAGAGTAGAAGTTGGGTTTCTATGAAGATTATATTTATTTATTTTTAGACAGAGGAGAAGGGAAGGAGAAAGAGAGGGAGAGAAACATCAATGTGTGGTTGCCTCTCATGTGTCCCCTACTGGGAACCTGGCCTGCAACCCAGGCATGTGCCCTAACTGGGAATCGAACTGGAGATCCTTTGGTTTGCAGGCCAGCACTCAATCCTCTGAGCCACATCAGCCAGGGTTAGAAGTTGGGTTTTTAAGTTTAAATAAACACCACTGATTTTACATCTTTTCAAGGGCTAGTTAGTTATACAAGTCATGTAGCTCATCTTTTAAGTAGCAACATTGTATGCATGTTGCAAGCAAGTATAACTAGTAATTTTAGTGTTTATTTTCTCTGTCAGTTGCTTCCAAAGGCCCAGCTGAAGGCAGCTGGAATTGAAAAGAATAATCTGAGGATTTGTTGACTGTGTTTAAGTTTTTACAAGGTTTAAAAAGTCATCTTGCCCTTTCCACTGTCTTTTCTTGCCATTATATTGGTGAACATGAATGTCCTGGCTAATGCTCTCAAGAGCATCCGTAATGCCAAAAAGAGAGGGAAATACCGGGTTCTTAGTAGGCTGTGCTCCAAAGTCATTGTCTAATTTCTAACTGAGATGATGAGGCAGAGTTACACTGGTGAATTTGAAAGCACTGTGATCACAGAGCTGGGAAAATTGTGAACTTCACGGACAGGTTAAACAGGTGTGGTGTGTGCTCAGGCCCGGATTTGATGTGCAACTCAGAGATCTAGAAAAATGGCAAAATAATCTGCACCCACCCTATCGGTTGGTTTTCATTGTCATGACAGTTTCAGCTGGCATCCTCGTCCACAGAAGGAAGGCCCCCCGCAAAAAAAAAAAGCAAATGGTAGAAAATCCTGGGACTCTTTTTCTAGGACCAGAATACATACATACATAGAAGTAAAGTAGTGGATAAAAAAAAATCTTCATCCTGGTTTCCCTCTGAATGAAAACGGTTAGCCATAGCATTTTTCTTTGATTCTGACTTTCATATCCCTTCAGATATACAGCACACATAACGAAGAATGCTTTAAATTTGTTAGGGATGTTTCTTCTGAGGATACATTTTATCTTAATGTTCTTTACCTAAAATTCCTCATGATACCTTTTTGTTTTTAAATATAGTGCAAGGAAGAAGCTTGTCTTTTAGATTGGTGATTGCCTCTGAGGGTGAAACAACAGGAATCATGTATCTCATTGATTCCATTGGTGCTAGTTGGTAACTGCTGCTTTCAGGGCATTAAGGACGCACTGCACGTAAGATAGAGTCTCTGCCTTCACTGAGCGCATGTACCTAGATGGAGACACAGACGCATAGTCAGAAGAACTCTAATAGGGCTGTTGTATTATTCGGGACTCTGAGAATTCGCAAGTTAATGAATGACTAGCCCACTCTGGGAGAAGGGGAAGTAAGGCTTCCTGAAAGAAAGAACATAATGAGGCGGTGAGGGAGGGCATTCCTTCAGCCAGAAGTATGGAGAGGTAGCTACCATGGTATACGTTCGGCTCTAAGAAATTGAGAATTTACTGAAGTAAAATGGTAGAGTTGGGGCTGTTAGCGGGTGGAGCCCAGATGGATAAGCAGGAGCCAGATTGTGGAGGATATTATACGCCTTGTTAAAAGTTCAGTAAGAGTTGAGATTGACTGAAGCGTGGGAATGACTTTTTTTTCTAAGATTTTATTTTTAGAGAGAGGGGAAGGGAGGGAGAAAGAGGGAGAGAAACATCAATGTGTGATTGCCTCTCATGCACCCCCTACTGGGGACCTGGCCTGCAGCCCAGACATGCGCTCTGACTGGGAATCGAACCTTGGATTCACAGGCTGGCATTCAGTTCACTGAGCCACACCAGCCAGGGCAGGAGTGACTTTTTTAGGTTTCTGTGGTAGGCGGTTCACTCTTTCAGCTGTGGGGAAGATGAGTTTAGAGAAATGGGTTGTGAGATCAGGTTTGGGAACTACACCAGAGTCCAGATAAAAATTATGAATGCACTGAAACTACAGGTCAGGACAGGAGAACAGATTGGATAAGTAGTTAGCAGGTAAAATGAGCGGAGCTTCATTTTGATGGGGTGCCAGAGGGACAGGAAGAAGTCAAAATAACATTCAGTTTTTGGCATGTGTGACTAGAGGGGTAGATACTGGTATCACTGGCTGGAAGACTACCAGAAGAAGAGCAGGTTTGGGGGAAAATGAATGAGTTTAGGATGTAAAAGCTATGAGGTGCCTGAGAACATCCAGGTGGGGGTGTCCAGCAGGTATTTATATATTTCTTTAATTCCATGATAAACATATAATATGTGCATGTCTGTATTTTTTCCCCCTAGTGGTTGGTGCCTCTTAAATTGATGGTCTCTTAGATTTGATGAAAAATACTGAATTTGAAGCTCCAGAGAAACAAATGAGGAGAGAAAGTAAGAGCAGTAGGGATAACTTACAGGTCCCTTTAGGATATCAAGTGGGGGCATTTACAATCGGAAGCTTGGAGAAGATGTCTGAGTTAATATAGATTTAGGAACCTGTCAGCTTAAAGAAAATGGTTGAAAGCTCAAGAGTGAGCAAGATTATCCAGGAAAAGTATGAGATGAATTTGGACCCATTAGGAACACCGAGCAGCTGTGTGGCCAGACAGAGAGCGCCAGGTCATGGGAGCCAAGACTGTCAGGAGGGAGTGGCCACTTAACAGTTGCAGTTGCCTAAGAGTCTTTCAGTCAGATAAGGTCTGAAAAGTATCCATTGGATTTGGCGGTCTGGACGTCACTGGTGACCTTAGCAAAAGCTGTTTCAGAAATAGTAGGGATAGAAGCCAGATTGCAGTGGATGAGGCTTTATGGGAAGGGAGGGAGTGGAAACTGCAAGGACTGTCAATTTGCCAGAGCTGGACTGAGGAGGAAGGAAGTTAGATGCCACCTAGAGGGAGATGTAAGTCAGGGCAGGTATTTTTAAATGGGAGTGACTTGGGTCTGTTTCATTGAGGAGGAGCCAGTAGTGGTTCAGGGTGCAACCAGTGTGGTAGGTGATGGAACAGTGTTCCGGAGGAATTGCGTAGGGTTGGTAGAAAAGGCAAGCAGAGGAAACATCCTCGGAACGTGGCAGAAAAGAGGTCTGGATAGATGTGAATGTAGATAAGTTTATTTTTGTTTTATTGATTGATTTGAGAGAGAGAGAAACATTGATTTATTGTTCCACTTATGTCTATGCATTCACTGGCTGATTGTGTGTGCCCTCACGGGGGATCAAAGCTGCAGCGTTGGCTTATCAGGATGGCCCCCAACCAACTGAGCCACATGGGCAGGGCTGAATGTAGATAAATTTAGTAGGAAGTTATAACAAGTCTTGAATTTTTCAGCTTTGCTTGGGCTGGAGTAAGGAGTCCGGGGTTTTGGACTTTTTATTTTTTCTTTTAGTCCTCATCTGAGGACATGCTTATTGCTTTTAGAAAGAGAAAGGGAGAGAAACATCGACTTGAAAGAGAAACAGCGATTGGTTGCCTTTTGTAGGGACCCTGAAGGGGACGGAACCTGCAACCTAGGCATGTGCCCTGACTGGGAATCAAACCCAAGGTCTTTTGGTTTGTGGGACAACACCCAAACAACTGAGCCACACTGGCCAGGGCTGGTGTTTCGGACTTTCAGGCACAGTGTTGGGGGTACAGTAGGATTGTTGAAGAAGCTGTATGCCGAGGGCCTAGGGGGTGTCAAGAAAATGAAGACAACTGTGAGTGAGTGTGAGTTCTTCCCAGAAGCACTCAGCTACCCAGCGATGGGATAGAGAAAGTGAACAGATCATTACGGTGATTTAGGTTTGGGGTTTTGCTGGAGGGCTGCTGGGGAGTGGTAAGGAATTGGATGCAGGGGAATTAGGGTGCTGGCCCCTATTGGAATCCTGGATTATGGGAGGGGTGAGAAGAACGAAAGTGAAAGAGGCCATTGGCCTTAGGAAAAAATGGAGGGATCAAGGGTATAGGTGTGAGAGTTAAGAGCTTGAATGATGGAGAGTGTCAGAAGTTAGACAGCTGTGTACTCCAGTGCCTAGAAGGACAGGTTCTGGAATCAAGCTGGGTTCAGATCTCCGCTCTTTCACTTTACTAGTGGGGACTTTGGGCAGATCACCACTTTGGGCTTTAGTTCCCTCATCCATAAAAATAGGTGTACTGATACATTACCCAGCTTTGTGAGAATTAAATAATGCATACAATCAACTGTATATTACTCAATGAATTGCTTAATAAGTGTTTGCTGTCATTAATTAGAGGGTCAGAGATTATAATCAGCTAGAATATTGGGATTTGTTTCTTGAGGTATGGTAAAGTAAAGCAGTTCTTACAATAAAATTTCCTGGTATTTCAGGGTTGCTAATAAAAGGGAAATATCTAGTAGGGCTAGAGGTGGCCTTATTCCTGCCCCGTCAAGTTTTCCTTCCCCCTTGGACTCTTGTAATCGCTGCTGCCACTACCACTTGAGGCGCTCCCACCGTTCTTGCTCTAGGTATATGCAGTTCTCCAGCCCAGGCTTCGAGCCGGGACCATTCTCTTCAGCCCTGGTAGGAACTTTGAAATAAGACTGGGAGATTTAAACAGGACTTTGATTTGAAAGGGCCAGGAGTAACAGAAGGAATATAGAGATGCATCTTGTTAGAAAATCTGACTTAGAAGGTTCCAGCTGTTTAGTTTTAGCTTATGAAGGGCTGTAAGGCTACCTTCCTGCTTAGGTTCCTGCCTTCTCACAAACAGTAGGCACTCTGTCCTGCCCACTGGGGAGCACCTTTAAACATGTCTCAGGGCTTACCGTCTAAAGTCAACAGGGAGAGATGTCCTGGGCACCAGCTCGAAGTGTCCTCGGCATTATGGATGAGATCCAAGACAAATTCACACGGACTACCAAGTCCTGTGGAGGAAAAGGGGACGGCCTGGCAACTCTCTCAAGGGGAGAGTGCGCAGACCCTTGCCTGGACAGCAGTTTTATTGGGTTTCTTGCACAGGAATTCAGGTACAACTTATTAATCACTCTCAGGCGATAGACAGCATACAAAGAACGTATCAGGGCTTATTCTGACTTAGGGTCTGTCAGCTAAAAGGCTATAAAACTTTGGAAAGTAAACTGTTTCTTGCTCAGGTCTTTATCATTTAACTAAAGGCATTCTTAGTAAAGCAGGCCTCACAGGAATTTACATATCTTTTCTCAGGCCTGATCCCTCCAGGAGCCCGCCCTTTCCATAACAGGGCTGCACTGCCCCCTGTCATTGTTTCAGGCTTAAGTCAGGCAGAGGAGGCAAGGTAGCCAAGGAATTAGGAGAAATGAGGACTCAGGCTTGTCAAAGCCGAGGGGCGAGGGTCCATCACCCCCTTTCGAGGGTCCATAGCCCCCCGAGTGCTTCCCTGGGGCCTTCACGTGATCATGCCTGTCCTAGGTCATTCCTCCCTTGGGGAATTTTACCTGTCATTGGCTAACTGATCAAGCATTGGGGGCCACTTAGGAAAAAAGGAGCAAAAGCAGCGCTCCTTCCAGGGAGATAAGCTCTGTCTCCTTAGTGGCTCATGGCCCGGAGGTTGCTCACTCACCCTTAGCCATGGGGGGTTTACAGCTCCTGAAACCAGGCAGGGTGGCTCCCAACAGAGAGACCTAGAGAACACCTTTGCCTGGCAATAGATGTATTTTTCTGTTCTTGCGTGTTTGTTTTTGTTTCAACATTCATTTGTTTATTTGTGAAGACTTTATTTACTTAGAGCATCATTAGGTTTATAATAAAATTGAGAGGAAGGCACAGAGATTTCCCGTATATTCCCTGCCCCCACACACGCATATCCTTTCCCATTATCAATATCAGTCACCAGAGTGCTGTAATTTTTTACCAAGGATGAACCTATATTGACACATCATGAACACCCAAAGTGCATACAGTTCACTTTTGGTGGTATATATTCTGTGGTTTTGGTTAAATTTATTGTGACATGTGGCATATGTCCATGATAGTATCATACTGAATATTTTTACTGTCTTAAAAATCCTCTTGTTTTTTTGCCTATTTATCTCTTCCCCTGCCATCCATTTACTTTTTTTCTTAATTGACTGGTTTTAGAGAAAGGTGGGCAGGGCGAGAGAAACATCAACTGCTCTATGCTCTACCCATCCATGCACTTAATGGTTGTTGCTTAAAAAAATTTTTTTTGTTCATTTTATTTTTTTTAGGATTTTATTTATTTAAGGGCAGGAGAAAGAAAGGGGGAAAGATCAGTGTGTCGTTGCCTCTCGCATGCCCCCTATTGGGTGCCTGGCTCCCAACCCAGGCCTGTGCCCTGACTGGGAATCAAACTGGTGACCCTGCAGTTCATGGGCCGGCACGCAATCCACTGAGCCACACCAGCCAGGGCCAGAATTCTGACATATTCTTTACCTTAAAGTTTTGCTTATATCATTTGGTATTTTGTGGTTTGATCCTTTTTTAATTTATTTTTTCAAAGAATGAGCTTTGGTTTCACTGGTATTCTTTTTCTGTTCGTTGAAATAGAAAATGTATCTATTGATTTCTGTTTTTATGCTATCTTCCCTTTTTGCTAACTTCTGGTTTAATTTGCTAATTAATGAAAGGTTTTAAGGTTTAATTAAATAAAGATTTTCTAATTTGTTAAGGTAAGAAGATGATCAGTTTTGGACCTTTCTTTTTAATAAAAGCATTCAGTACTATAGATTTTCCTTGTAAGCACTGCTTTGGCTATGTCTCTCAAATTTTGATAGGTTGTTTTCACTTTCATTCAGCTGAAAATATTTTCTAATTTCCCTTATGAGTTTTTATTTCATCCATAG
>PVKM010012131.1:16908-32238 GCA_004027735.1 Carollia perspicillata | reverse complement strand
CCAATAAATGAAAGCTGTAATTCTCATGCTTGTATGATTACATATTCTCAGCGTCCCCTTCATTTAAGAGTCTCATTCTAGATCACAAGGCAGCAGACAAGGCAGTGACTTAAAAGCACATTAGCAATGTTCATTAGCAAGACCTCGTCCTGGACGGACCGAAGCTGCATGGCTTCATATGGGGCGTGACAGGGAAGGTAGGGTACACCTTACGGCTCGCTCCGACTCTGTGTGCACGAGTGACTGGCTAAGACACTGTACCTACTCACTTCCCTAGGCGTCATGAGCAGACAGAACGGGTTCCCCGTGCATTTAACTCATGTTACATAGCACGTGTCCTATGTGCCAGGCCCTGTGCTGTCCGCTGGGGACGTAACAGTGCACAAGCGCCGGGGATGCGTATTTCTAAAAGCTCACCAGGTGACTCAGAATATCCGCCAGGACTGGAAACCACCTCCTGAGGTTTCACTTGGAACAAGGCTCTTGAAGTCAACCTAACAGAACTGGGGTCCCTGCCTCTCCCCTGTGCACTTGGAGGTTAAGAACTGTATTCTCCACAATACTATAGAACCCACACTTCAGAACGGGAAGAGTGGGAAGCCAGTCTCCTTTTCCCCCCACTGACCTTCGTGACAGTCCCACCTCCCTTCCTCAGTCTGGACAAGGCAGCAAAGTGAGGGCCTCCAACCCCCTTCCCACCCCCCTCCCCCCAGAGCCTGGGGACTTCCTCAGCCTGAGAGCAGCCACAGGGGTGTGTGCAAGGCCCCCTGCGGGTCCCACACCTTGTGATAAACAGCCATTTGGCCAGCAGCTTCTGGAAGGATGATGCTGAGGCCTAAGAGCTCAAAAGGGAAAAGTAATTTGCCCCAAGTCTTGGTCCTGCTTGGAGGCAAAACAATTAGTAGGTTGATGACAGCCTGATGCTTCAGAAGTTATTTTTTTAAAGGGGGGAAGAGGTTGCTAAAAAGAAGCCCTTTCGCTGCGAAGGCAGTTCCATCCAACTTACAAATTCAGTGTCCTCTGAATACACTTCCATCTGTCTCAGGAGGGAACCTTTTAACTAGCAAAGGAGCAAAAGAAGGAATTCAGATCAACAGGGGGACTATACCATAAAGCTGGAGCCCGTTCACCCCCTTCCCTGGAGGCAGGAAAGACTCAAGGAAGAATTTCAGAATCTTTTTATACCACTAAAGACAGGGATCCGGTGACGGGGAGGGAGCAAGGACAGAGATCAAGAAGTTTAAGGTTTGCTATTTTAAGTTCAAACTAAATCACGATAAAAAAGGACTATTTCAGGTTCGATTTTATTTTTCACCTCTCCTCTAACGCAGGGACAGTATCTAGCATCTGGGAGGCAGGGTTGGGGGAAGCAAACCGTCAGGCTAACGTCAGTCTTTTTCCCCCTTCCTCCCAAACTACAGTGCATCGTGTGCTTTCAGAATTTTACAATCCTGAATTATGACTTTCAAACAATTCAGATCCCATTAGAACAAGTCTCAGAGATGTGAGGCACAGCACAAAGAAAGTCCAGCAAAACATATCCAAAGAATTGGGCTCATGGTGGTAGCAGGGAAAAGAACCAGACGATACGGTAAGTCTGGCACCAGAGGACCAGCCCATTGTGTACCAAACCAGCAGAGATGGCCCCAGGAGAAATACACTACATTCATTATTTCCCAAGACTAACTTCAGAACCCGCTGCTGCTGCCTATCACTTTCTGGAAGCCTAACTCTTACAAAGTCTAATACTTGTTCATTTATGAAACAAAAGGAAAACAAAAACAAGGAACCACAGCACTGTACGTTAGAAGAGCATTTCCTTGAAAGAACCGAAGAATTTTTTTAAAGGATTATTTATTTATTTATCTTTAGAGGGGAAGGGAAGGAGAGAGGGAGAGAAATATCAATGTATGGTTGCCTCTCGTGGGTCCCCTGCTGGGAACTGGCCTGCAACCCAGGCATGTGCCCTGACTGGGAATCGAACTGTGATCCTTTGGTTTGCAGGCCCGCGCTCAATCCACTGACCTACGCCAGCCAGGGCAAGAACCGAAGCATTTCTTAAATATCTCGCGGACGAGAGCGTGGCAACTTCAAGGGCTGCACCTGCTCAAACGGCCGGCACGGGCTGTCCCCATCGCTTCGTGGCATCAGCGGACTTCTCCATTTTGGCTCGCCCCCTCAGATTTTCTTTTCTTTTTCTCAAATCAGTGAGAAAAGTGTGTGTGTGTTGATATATGTGAATAAATACATATATGATTATAAAATGGACCTCCCCCCAAAAAAAGTTTCTTTACCTATTTTAAGATTTAAGAGCTTAGCACTCAAATCATTAGAACTTTCTAACAATCACGAAGTTGGAGAGCCCAGACTGGCACGGCTCAGTGGGTCGAGAGTCATCCCGCAAACTGAAAGGTCGCCAGTTCGATTCCAGGTCAGGGCACACACCTGGGTTGCTGGCCAGCTCCCTAGATGTTGTAAGAGGCAATGGATTGACGTTTCTCTTGCATATTGGTATTTCCCTCCCTCTTTCTCCATCCCTTTCCCTCTAAAAGTCAATAAATAAAATATTTTTTTTTAAGGGAAAAAAACCCCTGAAGTTGGAGATGAGTGTTGTACCCACAGCGTTCAGGGACTAGACTGCAGTTTTTACGGCCCATTCTCTCTGTTGAGATGCCCAAGTCCGCTTTCTGCAGACACGTGTGGTTAAACCTCTGGTCTTTTTAAATAAATATGCTTTTAAAATGTGAGCCAGGGGGTGTCTGTCAGCTGTAGGGAAACAAACTCTGGCTCCAGGCGCCCTCCAGGCAGAGGCTGGCAGCCCCACTTCCATGTATGGAAGTGAGCGAAAGCAGTAAAACCTCAGGCACGAGTCTGGGCAGGGCTGGGGGTGGGGGCGGCATTCCTCCCTGTAGGGCGAGTCTGGGCCCAGAGGGATGGGCGGCAGGAGGCTCTCCAACCCTGCCCTTGGCCTGGGGTCCTGTAGATTCATTAGTGGAACGGCCATAAGGCCAGAAGTGACGAGAAACTTGGGAAATCAACAGGCGCAGCACAGTCAACAGCCGGAGGCACCCAGGCGGGGAGGCACACTGACCCCCAGAGCATGAATGGCAGCCAGGCGGTCACAGAAGCAAAGCCCGAGTCCTGGACGTCAGTGCCACTCAGCTCACACACACCCTGACCTCAGCACCCAGGAATGCAAAATTCTCCCCGATTCGCCATCCATCATCCTTGCTCCCACAAGGCCAGCACTTGAGGAGGGTTAGAATTTTTTCTTGTGGTTGAATGGATTTGTGACCGAGGCTGAAAGGACAGTTGCCCACTTCTTGCCAAGGCAAGTCTGGGGGCTGCAAAAAAAAAGTTTAGGTCAGATTGTGGGTGCTGGAGTCAGACAGACCAAGGCCGGAGCCCTGCAGGTGCTGCCCACTACACGACTCTGGGCCAGTTACCTGACAGCTCTGTGCCTCAGTGCGCTCGCCCGTGCAATGGGGCTAGCAACAGCAGGTGCCCTGTGGGGCGACTGCGCGAAGCCTGCGGTGCTGAGCTAGGCACAAAGGAAATGCCATATAATTGTTAAGTATTAATGTCAACCCTAATAGAGAACAGAGATTGCTTTATGAAGATTTATAGAACTCCTTCTAGATTGCATGCTCACCCCCCTCTCTGATACACCTTCCCTTGACCTCTGTGACCAACCCCAACTCGCACCCCTTTCTCTGCTCCTTTGCTGTCCAGTCCCCGGGTCCATGGGGTGCTCCCCAGCTCCTCCCATCAGGCCAGCTCCTTCTCTCTCCACGACGCTCAGTCCCTCTCATGGCTTTATTTGCTGGCGACCCACAGATCTGTCTCAGGCACAGACCTACCTGTCCACAGAGCTGTACCCAGGCAGCTAGATGGCTGAACACCTCCACCTGCTTTTACTTTCCCCAGACGCCCCCACAGACCAACACCTGCTTCCATTTTCCCTATCTCAGTTGGTGACATTAACTCCTCCCTGTCTTACCCCCGTCATAGTCAGCCGGGGTTGCTTTAACAAACCACAGGCTGGGGAGCATAAGCAACAGACATTTATTTCTCCCATTCTGGAGAGTCCCAGAAATCCAAGGTCCAAGGTGCTGGCAGATAAGGTGCCTAGCAAGGGCTCCCTTCCCGGTCTGTGCATGCTGCCTTCCTGCTGCCGCGTGTCCTCACGAGGGGTGGGGGCTGGCGGGGAGCGAGCTCTACCTCCTCTTCTAATAAGGGCCTTACTCCCCCGACGGGGACCCCACTCTCATGACCTCATCTAAACCTAATTATTTTCCAACGGCCCTGTCTCCAAATATTGGGTTGGTCGAAAAGTCTGTGTGGTTTTTCCCACGTAATAAGACACATTTTTCATTTTCACCAATAACTTAACTGATTTGGACAATTTGAGTATGTTGGCTATCTCCCATGTGGTATAATGTTGATTGTTCTCAACTGATGTCTTGATTTGACTGCTATCAACTTCAACTGGTCTATCCGACCGTGGAGCATCGTCAACCAGAAAGAAATCTCCAGCGTGAAACTTCGCAAACCACTTTTGACACGTTCAATCAGTCAGAGCACTTTTTCCATACACTGCACAAATCTTTGTTTGCATTTCAGTTGCATTTTTACCTTTCTTGAAATAGTAAAGAACAATAAACTAAAAATATTGCTTAATTTTCTTCCATCTTCAATATTAAAGTGGCTACACAAAAATGCACCAACTTTGATTTTTTTTTAATGCACGCTGACATGACAGCTGCCACAATACAGTCTAACAAAACGGTTTCAAATGAAGTTAGAGACAACCAAGCGCTACCAGAGCATCTTACAGAAAAACCAAATGAACTTTTTGAGCAACCCAATGCCATCATGTTGGGGTAGGTTAGGGCTTCAGCATAAGAATTTGGGAAGGATGCAAATATTCAGTCCACTGCACCCTCCGAAGTCAGGACACAGCCATGAAGTATATCTCCCAGTGCTTCTCAAATCCACGCCCCCTCCTTCCCATGCCCACCCACTGCCCTCACCATCTCCCCCCACCCCCGGTTTAGTGCTATCCAACAGAAATATATGCAGTCAAAAAAGTTTTAGTAGCCACATTAAAAAGTTTTTAAAAACCCACAGGTAGAATTACTTTTTTAAAAAATATTTTTATTTATTTATTTACTTTTAGAGAGAGGGGATGGGAAGGAGAAAGAGTGGGAGAGAAACATCAATGTGTGGTTGCCTCTCGTGAGTCCCCTGCTGGGAACTGGCCTGCAACCCAGGCATGTGCCCTGACTGGGAATCGAACCGCGATCCTTTGGTTCGAAGGCCCACCCTCAATCCACTGAGCTACACCAGCCAGGGCTAGAATTACTATTGATAATATATTTTATTTAAGTCAATATATCCAGATTATCATTTCAACATGCAATTGATACAAAAACTATTGAGAGATTTTACATTCTTTTTTCACACCCCCTCATCGGCACCCAGCAGATATTTAACACAGGACACCACAGCGGGGACCAGCCACACTGCAAGGTGATGGCAGCCACAGAGCAAGTGGGTGCCACCCAGCCA
The DNA here is from genome assembly GCA_004027735.1 of Carollia perspicillata. Lineage (NCBI taxonomy): Eukaryota > Metazoa > Chordata > Mammalia > Chiroptera > Phyllostomidae > Carollia > Carollia perspicillata. The sequence goes on along the minus strand of PVKM010012131.1, from coordinate 26,667 downwards.
CACTGGGCGCTGTGGCTCCCCGGTCTCTCTCCCTCAAGTCCACTGTCAGCACAGCCGCTGTGGTTTTCTACCTAATCTGATTGTGGGATGTCCTGCTTAGAACCTTTCAGTGGCCTCGTCAGGACACAGTCCCTCACTCTGATGTCCCTCCATTTGCTGCCCTGGCTACTTGCCCATCTGGTCTGACCCCTGACCACTCACTGCTGCCTCTCACTTTGGGCTCCAGCAATGAGGAACTGCAAATGCGGGTGATGCGACCGTCAGTATGGTGTGATACTAATTTTGTTTGTTTATATATATATACATAAATGTGCAAGAGTACAGATGATAGATATATATTTACATTAAAAACTCTGGAAAGATAGACACTAAAATGTAAACAATAATGATCTTTGGTTCGTGCCATTTGGATGATTTTAAGTTTTTTTTTCCTTTTGCAAATTTGTATTTCCTAATTTTGTAAATAACTCCAGGATTAAAAAGGAGGGGAGAGCCCTGGCTGGTGTGGCTCAGTGGACTGAGCACAGGCCTGTGAACCAAACGATCGCGGTTCGATTCCCAGTCAGGGCACATGCCTGGGTTGCAGGCCAGTTCCCAGCAGGAGACGCACGAGAGGCAACCATACATTGATATTTCTCTCCCTCTCTCCTTCCCTTCCCCTCTAAAGATAAATAAATTAAAATTTTTTAAAAAAGGAGGGGAGAGTAAAGGAACTTGCTAGAGGACTGGGCCCCAAAGCTAAGCAGTAAATTAAGTTATAAAGGGTCTGCATATTCAGGAAAATATTTTGGAAAGATGGGTATAGGTGAGCCTCATTATTCAAGAATTCTGTATTTGTGAACTCACCTACCTGCTAAGACTTTTTGTAACCCCAAATCACTCTAGCCACACATTAGTGGTCACTCATGGACATGTATGTGCTGGGGACAAACCTGAGTCACCCACCGCAGATGTCCCCAGCTGAGCACTCTGCCTTGTTTCAAATCGGACCGTAAACAGTGTCCTTCTGGCGGTCTGCTCAGTGCCACCTTGCTGTGCTTTTTGTTGGTGATTTCACTGTTCCAAAGGGCCCCAGGCATAGGGCTGAAGTGCTGCCTAGTGTTGGTAAGTGTGAGACCTCGGTGGTGTGCCGCGTCTGTTAGCGCAGTGACGAGCTTCATTCAGGCACAGGGTACAGTGCTGAGGCCAAATGTTCAGTGTTACCGAGTCGACACTTTATATTGAATAAGGTGCCTTTAATCAGAAACACACATAAGACAAGTTCCATACACAGCGACCGTGGAGGGAGATGACCAGGCGTGCACACAGTCACCTCAGCTCCACGTCACCTCTCCTCTCTGTGCACAGCAAACTGCGAGTCACAGCTTCAAGGAGACCTGTGCTGGGTTCCAGGAAGCACTTCAAGGCACACCAAGGTGACTCAGTAACGAGCACTGGTTTCAGGGACGTTTCCCTCTCTACGTTCCTGAACGTCTCAATTCTCCCTCTAGTGAAACAGCTGGCCTGCCCCAGCGGCCCCGTTTCCAAACTCTTGAGGCTGAAGCCAAGTATGTGTCCGGGGCTGCTCTGCACTGACTCTGCTCTTCTCTGCTCTGGCTTCTGTCTCCCTGCTCGGGGTGGAATAACCTCCTGGCAGCACTGGGCAAATTCCCCTGACCCCAGGCCCCAGGGCCAAGGGCCCGGGGTGCAGGTCCCGGCTATCCCTCAACACGGGAAGGGCGCTAACTGCCCGGGCAGGCCCCAGGAGAACACGCCTCCTCTCCCCTCCCCACTGGCCCAACAGGAAAAAATACTCTGTGGCCGCGTCATCAGAATGGAATTTCTCTTTAACACTTCAGAGTCTCATCAGCCCAGATGCACAGACTGAAGCACCTGGCTCTTCCTGAATTCCTCTCTGTTTCCCATATTTCAGCCCTGGGAATCCCGTGCTTGAGTGCTCTGTGCTGTTGTTCGGGGAGGTACCATGTTTGTTTTTACAGCGATGAGTTACAGCCACTTGAGGCTTTCCGCGGAGGAGGTCTGACCGGCACCCCGGGCCTGACCCCGGCCCTGACCCCGGCCCTTCCACAGGAACGGGGCTCTTCTGGAAGAACCAGGGAACTTGTCCCGCTTTCGAGAGGCCAAGACACACAAAATTACTCAGGAAAAACAGGACTGCAGCACTTCCCCCCCTTTTCAGGATGCTTATTTCTCTGTTCTAGGAGCAAAATTTGGCAACGTTTCAGTCATTACTTGTCCTTTTTTTTTTTTTAATTAAAGGGCTACCAGGAAAAGTGCCGAGGAACGCCACCGACCCAGCAGTAAGGAGACCTAGAACCTAGAAGCCGGTCAGCCACATGGCCACCTCCTCTCTGGGCCTCAGTCTCCTCACCAGGTTAACATTCAATGACCACATCGCCCCATGTTACATAATAAGAGCGTTTGTGTAATTATGATTATAGCACAAACATAAAGAAGAATGCATGCCTTTGTTTAACTTTCAGACTCACCTCTAGGCCTGGAATTCCACTCCTCTCTCTACCGGAGTCCGGCCAGCTCTTCAATTCTCAGGCCAAACCACTCATTCTTTCTTTCAATAACTATTTGTGCTACATATTTATTAGTAAGTTATACCAAATGCATTAGGTATGAATGACACATGACGAAGAGCACAGCAGTCCCTGCCCTTAGAAACTTTCCGGTCCGCCGAAATAGCAGTTACCACCTCCAACCAATCACCACAGGCCTCCCACGATGCTGAAAGCGTTTTATAGCGTGTGCCATCTCAAATCTCCATGGCAACCCTACAAGGTACATATTGTTATCCTTCCGATTTTACAGATGGGGCGACTGAGGCTTGGAAAGATTAAAGTAGCTTGCCCGAGATCTCAGTGCCAGAGAGCAGGAGGAGGGATCTGACCCAGGTCGTCCACGAGAGCGGCCGGCCTCTCTGGCTGCTGTGTGACCAGGTCACAGGACTCCGGGCTCTCAGAGCGACCCCCTCCCAGACCAGACACCATCCTTTAGGGCCTCTAAATGTGTATGTGTACATCTGATGCCTCATCTCCCCAACTAACTTATAAATGCCCATAAGAGCGGGGACTCTGCCCTTCATTTCTCTGCATCCTCACACTGCCTGTGACAAATGAGATGCTCAGAACACAGGGGGCTGACCGGGGCTGGGCAGTGCCGATACAAAGCAAAGCAAAACACAACCCTGCTTTCCTAATAGGAACACATACCAAGTGAGAAATCCGGTTTGGGAGCGTCTTGGTCCCTGTCGTCAGTCCCTCTCCCTCTGCCCCAACACTGCACAGTAGTGGAAATTTCCTAGAGGAATCCCCTTGGCTTTATGTAACAAACAGAAGCCATTCACCTGAGTTTCTTCTTTAGGATACCAGGAAGAACACGGAAAACGCATTTCTGCCGCCCGGCCCAGGATGCAGCTCTTCGGTTTGCGTTTGGCCAGCTTGGTAGAAGAGCATCTGTTTCTTACCGCGCGGCGTGTCTGGGATCCAGACCTCCGTTCTCATTCCCAGCCCTAACCCTGAGAGAGGCCACCATCGCCTTGCAAACAGAACGCCGCAGGCAGCTTCCCGGAGTCCTCGTGCACGAAATCGCACCTCCAAGTCGGCATCACCTAAACTGTCTTTTCCTGGCCAGCTGCCAAAGGAACTTTTGTTTTCCTTATAAAAGGTAAAAACGTCCCCACTGAGCGGGGGGAGCCTCTGTCACTCGCTCATCAGGCTCCCAACGTGCGTCGTCTTTCTCCAGGCCGCACGTACTCCCTTCGGCTGGATCGAATGAACTTTCTCCTCCTCGACTTTCCCCTTCATTCCCACATGGTTATTTATATCCAGAATATCTTTCTTTCTTGGTCCACTGGACTACCCTCCCCCTCATTTTAAAAGGTCACTTTCAAGTCCTTCTCTCCAGAAAGCCTTCTTGAAATAAAGGGCTGCAAGCTAATTCGTTTCCCCCACATTCCTTTGCTCAGTAAGACAGGATTATGTGCAAGGTGACTTACTCGCCTTCTGAAAACACCACCAAACTGCTAACTAGATCAAAAGGAGGGGAAAACCCTACAGTAACACAAGCATTCAAAAACTAGGTGCACACTCTTTCAGGTGAAAACACGATCATTTTGCCCTGGCCAGTGTGGCTCGGTGGGTTGGATCATCGTCCCATTAGTCCCGTTAAACACAAAGGTCACAGGTTTAATTCCTGGTCAGGGTACATGCCTAGGTTGCAGGTTCAGTCCCGAATCGGGGTGTGTGCAAGAGGCAACCAACTAATGTTTCTCTCTCTCCCTCCCTTCCCCTCTCTCTAGAATCACTAAGTGTGTCCTCAGGTGTGGATTTTTAAAAAGCACAATTATTTTCTTCACATATATTTATGTTTTCATTACAAAAGTGATTATATTCAGAACATTTGAAAATCAGGGACCCACCACCATAGACACCACTATCCTAATATAATGATGAGCAATTTGGGGTATTTATTTCAATCTTTCTTCTTATACATCAGTTTAAACACTGCTGTAATCACGGTGTCTGTATAATTTGGGATCTTGCTTTTTTGAACACATTATCTGAAGCATACGGGTCTATGTTCCAGCAAAGGTCATTAACACCACTTGTCATAGCTGTTCAACTTGACTCTGAGCACTGCAACGTGCCTACCATACCATGTTGAACATGTAGAGCACTTCCAATGTCTTCCTATTAGATACAGCGTTAAAGCACACCTCCAGGGTAAGATGAGACAAGCATCACTGTAGTTTTGTTCTGACCCACAGGGTATATACATTTAATCTGCATCTATGACTAGCTGTTCAGAAAACATTCTCCCTTCTAAGCCGACACTAATTCCCTTCCCATTCTTATATCCCTTTCGAACCCTTTTAAGGTTCACTGGAGCTTTGCAAAGTTTGCCTGTCCTAATTTCTGTTATCCATTGATTTAATAAATCTAGTTGATTCCCACAACTTGCCTACATGAATCTACTAAATGAATTCTAAGTTTTTTCAGCTGCCCTACACTGAAAAGAGTAAGGAATGTTCAGGAAGGGTTGTGTGACACCAGGTAAGGTGACTTTTGATGTAATATTTATACATTTTTCTCAGAAAAATAGATGCATCCCAAAGATGTAAGAAAGTTTTTCTAAGTAGAAAAAGTCACGTTTTGAACACTTCTTTTTATTTTTATTTTTTTAGAGAGAGGGGAAGGGAAGGAGAAAGAGAGGGAGAGAAACATCAGCGTGTGGTTGCCTCTCACACACCCCCAACCAGGGACCTGGCCCACAACCCAGGCCTGTGCCCTGACTGGGAATCGAACGCGACCCTTTGGTTCACAGCCTGCGCTCAGCCCACTGAGCTACACCAGCCAGGGCTTGAACACTTCTTAGAAGCTTACTATCTAAAACAATTTGGCCTACTAAAATGAAGACCCTTCTAAAATGAATATAACAGTCATAATCTCTTCCTTTATTTTATCTGTTTCCTAATTTTGGATTTGGGAGTGATGGATTTTTTTAGAGATGCCGCACACTTCAGTAAATAGAAACCTGCCTTAAATACGAGTCCTCGTTGCTAGTCACCACAAAAGTCACAGCATAATGTGTGTGCCTGGTGGTGCAGGGAAGCCTTTTGTCCCTGGGTAAATCCACATCCCCTCGGAAGGGAAGACTGACAGCCTCAGAGAATGAACTTCTCAATTTACCCAAATGGCAGGGCCCAGCAGAGAGAATTTCACAGACATTGTCTTCCCGAGGTTTTGTGTGCGTCCTAAAGGGGGCCCCTCTCGGAGGGCAGGGGAACTGCTTTTGGAGGGCACTGAGCCCACCACTATCAGTGACCGTATCAGGCTAGGCCATTTTCCTTCTAGCGATCGAGGGGAGTGTTTGGGGGGTTCTGTTCCTTGCTTCTGTGTTGGGCTCACTGACACCAAGAAACCACAGGGTTATGCGATGACAGTTTTAGTCTTTACCCCCCTGGGACAGAAAACACTGCCTGTCAAGAGGAGCCAAGAATATGAGCAAGATCTAGTTAAGAAGCTCGGTGAAAAAATACGTATGTGTGCAAAACACCTTTGAAGAGACACACAAGAGACCCACAACGGGGGCTGCTCCGGGGAGGCAAACTGCGGTCAGCGGCGGGAGTGAGGCGTACCTTTCCCTGCATGCCTTCCTTTTCATTCACAAAAATTTTTTAACACGCGAAGGCACTATCCTTTCAGAAAATAAAAATTATTTTCAAATGCTTAATCTATTCGTGTGAAAAACATTTAAGCACAGACAGTTAATATACTTAGTATACGTCTATTATTTTTTTGCTGGACGAATACACAAGACGCTGTTAACAGTGGTTATCTTTGGAAAGAGGATTATTTTTACAATGAAAAAAACGAAACGCTGGCTTTCTCTTGCAAATGGAAAAAAGTTAGTAAGTGGAAAAATAGAGTTTAAGTATATGCTGAGTAAAGGAATACAGTAAATGGCTTTTTAATATAAACAGCAGTAAAGCCGTAACCCGTGCTGTCCACATACACAAACAAACCCCGCTCTCCCTGGGAAGGCACGCCGTGTCTTGTTCCAGGAACCGGATCCGCCTGGCGACTGCCACCTCTGTGGCCGTGTGGACTGAAGAACAGAATCGGATGGTCTCAGAAGAAAAGTCACGAGCTGAGCCTCCACGGGAAAGCAGTGCTTCAAGAAGTGCTTCGAACCCTGAGCGTTCCACCCCAGGCCCTGCAAATGAACACCTTCCGTGGACCCGAATGAAAGAGGCCACGCTCGAGTGGTATTAAGTGGTATTTTACTCTTAAGAACGTTTGTAAAAGCTTAAAATAATGCATTGGAGGGTCGACGCCCACGGCCTTCTGCAAATTTAGGAAAGTGACTCGCCCCAGGAAAAGCGTCTTAAGGCGTGTAATTACAATTTACATCTTTATGCCTAACACGCAAGAGGTCAGGATTCTTAGGCACCAAACTCTAAAGCACATAAAAGATTCCTGTGTAATCCTAAATGTGCAAATACACTTGGGTAAGAAAGCAAATCCATTTTAAAGTAAAGTAAATTGTCCAGAATAAATGGACTGATTCGTCCTAAAAAGTCAAATGTTAAGAAAAACAAATCTATCCACACAAGGACACTGGGTTGCTTTGTAGCTAGTTACTGTCTCTTGCTAATTTTGAAACAAAATGCCACACTTAATTAGCCAGCCAGATTCTCTTCCCAAGTGTGCCTGACGGGGAGAAATGGCATTAAGGAAAAGGCTCCCTTAGGCACTATTAGTGCCCTAACGAGATGGGGGTGGGGGGCCAGGGGTTGGGACAGGGACAAGGTGGCCACTCTTGCCACACAGCCTTCAGGAAATACAGGATCTGGGCCTCTGGGACAAACGAGGTGCTCTCAACCGCACGCCGCCTGTCAGGGGTGTCTGGCCGCAGCTCCTCCAGCTCCTCCAGGCTACTCTGCAGGAAACAAGTGTAGCACCACTGCACACGTGCACGGCTGGTCGCGCAGCTCTTCCTTTAAGGTATGAATTACATCCACCGGGGAGAAAATATGCCCATAATATCACCGAACTGTTGTCAGTGATTTCATCACCAGCAACTAACGGATGGAAGGAGTATCGATTTTCAAGAGGGCAAAAGCGGGGGAGATTCTGCAAACTAAGGATTGGTGAAGTTGACTTCAACCCTTAAATACGAACCCATGGCTAATTACAGTTATTAAACACACACTTAGGAAAAGAAGATCAATTTAGAAGCAAGCATGAGTGCAAAAACCGCAAGTCACTTCCAACCATCGTTCCCTGAAAGGGTAACAGTGAATACGTAAGTTACAGCAAGCTATCTGTTAAGCTGTCTGCGATAAACGCATTGCCTAGGTGAAGAAACGCAGGCTGAATAATAATACGACTAGGCAGGTTTAGAAGTGATTGGACTTGAAATTGGCTGAAGACTGACTAACCCGGAGGAGGTCTCCAGTGGTCTGCCCTGGGTGGGGGGTGGGGGTGGGCCCATCCCTAGACTGACTCGAGGTCTAGAAGGGATCATCACACCATTCTACGCTCAGAAGGGGCTACGGTCATTGTGGATGACCGCACTGGCCAACAGAAAGATCTGAACAGACTGTGCAACCTGATCGAATCTGAAAGAACTGATTCTTACAGAGGGCAGATACATCAACTTTGGGGCTGTTCTCACTTGTTCAGGTATAAGACTGGTGGAAAGACTCTGGAGTTCTGGTTGACAAAGAGGTCAGTGAGTCAGCGCAGTGCGACACGGTTGTCAGAGAAGCGAATGCAGTCTCAGGCTGTGACGATGTAAGTCTAGGTGACATCTAGAACAAAGGAGGCGGTAGGCTTGCTCTTTGTGCCTGGGCAGACCACATTGGAGTCTGTGTTTAGGCCTGGGAACTTTCTCTCTCCGTCTCTCTCTCAATCTTTACACTTACTGATTTTAGAAAGAGGGGAAAGGAGGTAGAGAGACAGGGAGTGAAACATCAATGTGAGAACGACCACATTGATTGGTTGCTCTCATATGCACCCCAACTGAGAACAGAAGCCACAACCTAGGCACGTGCCCTGACCAGGAATCGAACTCGCAACCTTTCACTATGGGACAGCGATCCAACCAACTGAGCCACACCCTGGGCCAGGGCTTGGGACTACTCTTCTTCCTGATTCAGGCCACCTGGTTCATATCCCACGTCTGGCTACACAGGTGTGGGTAGGAGTCAGATTTGGCCAATAAGGGTATTACACACCCCGGCCAGGGTAACAGGTTCTAGGATCGCAGGATGACCGAGCTGGCCTCCTTCCATGGGGCTCTGACAGGACAGAAAGCAAACGCAGAGCTGTGGGTGGCCCTTACGACTCGTCACTACAAGGAACAGCCTGCCAAAGGTCAGGGGCCACACGGAGAATAGCAGAGCGCAGGGGTGGAGAAAAGGACAGCCTGTCGTGAGGACAGCATTTGAGCCACCCATGCCTATAAGGTGACTTACATCTGGACGTCTCCACTGTACCAGGCCAGGGTCCTTTCATTCTACAGACCTAGATAAAGGGGAAGATTTGGATGAGAAAAGGTTAGGAGGATGGCAAAGAGGTAGGCCCAGAGACAGGAAGTTTCAACGGAGGGGAACAGCCCATAATGGTGAAGGGAAGCTATAGGTTCAAGACTTTAGATGAGACGTAGCTACCACATGTAATGTGTAGACCTTATCCGCATTCAAACAAACCAACTGAAAAAATTTTGAGAGAATCGGGGACACCTAAATGCTGACTGGATATTTGCCGATGCTGAGGAATTACTGGACTTTTTAGGTATGATATGATATTGTGGTTATGGTTTTTTAAAACAGTTCCTCACTGAAATGTTTATTAAGGAAACAGATATGATACCTGGGAGTGGCTACAACGTAATTCAGTGAGGAGTAGGGGGAGGATCCGCACGTTTATGATCCTCGTGTCTGGGTGCCGGGGGCACAAGGGTCCCCTGCCTATGTCCTCCACCTGTGTGATGTTTGAGGTTTTTTCCATAATAAAACGTTAACATGAATGGCAGGAGAAATATGCACAAGCCAGGGTCTCTCCCCTACTCTCTCCAAGCTCAACAGTAAAAATAGAATCCATTAGGAAAAACTGAGCACCCAACTAGTCAAAAGAGCTGGTCTGGAATTCTACCCACATTTAAAGACATGGGTAAGTCCTCAAACCAACAAGTGACAGGTAATTATTGCTGCCCTAGTAAGAAACTGAAAAGAAACCAGAA
>PVKM010012131.1:0-12500 GCA_004027735.1 Carollia perspicillata | reverse complement strand
AATCTTTTCAAGGGCAATTCTTTCAACTGCTTAACTATATACCTTTGTATGCTCATAAAAGCCATTTGTTTGAAAGGTTAAAAAATACACCTTGTAACAGTTTTACAATTCTATAGTGTGATGTGTTCCAAAGGCTCAAGCTATGACATGAACTACTAAGCTTCATGAGAATGTATTAACAAATAATAGCTAGCACTCAGGGAGCACACACTACACGCCAGGCATGTGTGTATTATCCCGTGCAGCAGTCTTTACAACAGTCCTGTAAGGCAGGTGCTTCGATCATCTCCACTTTACGGACGAGGAACCAGTGGCACAGACACGTAGGGTAACTTGCACAAGGTCACAGAGCTAATGAAAGGCAGAGCCAGGATCCGAACTCGGGCAGATGGACAGGAGTCCATATTTTCAGGCACTACACTAGACAGCTTCATTATGCAGATAAGAAGAATGAGATTAAAAATGCATTACAAATAATGGAACAAGGAAAAAGCCTCTCAAGGAAAATTGCTCTTATTACTTTAATTGGACTGTTGTTTTTCATTAGACAGATCCAAGTCCTGGAAACACAGTCAAGAGAGGGCACCCCTCCTGGCCAGTACAGGCTTCTTACGTGGAAGGGAGAAAACCCCAAGCCTTTTTGCTATCTTTTACAACACTGATTGTAAGTAGTCTTGTCAAAAAAAAAAAGAAAGAAAAGAAAAGAAAAGCCCTGGCTGGTGTGGTTCAGTGGAGTGAGCACCAGCTTGCCAACCAAAAGGTTGTTGGTTCAATTCCTGGTCGGGGCACATGTCTGGGTTTTCAGGGCACAACCTCACTCATAGATGTTTCTCTCCCTCTCTTTCTCCCTCCCTATCCCTCACTGAAAATAAATAAATAAAATCTTAAAAAAAAAGAAAGTAGTCTGTCGGTGTTACAGAAATCATTTTCTTAGTGGCTAGGTTACTTGGGTTTAAGGGAGAAAGAATTGGGGGAGATGGAGCTATAAGACTCGGTTGGTACCAAATCCTGCCCCACTCGAAGAACCAAAGGGATTCAGGTGAACTCCGGGCCAAGTCTCTGATTTAGTTGGAACCAAAAGAAATACACAGAGCAAGCAACCCACATGGGGTTGTAAAAAGGTTCCCCTATCCTAGCTGCACCAGGTAGACCAGGGATGCTGGTCCAGAGCCCTGACGGACACTCTCCTGCCCTGGCCTTTTCTTCCCCTTGTCAGGCAGGAAGTTCTAGGACCAAGCCAGACCCAGCCGACTGGTGCCCGTCAATGTCAGTGCACCCCCCCTGATCAAATGGTTCCCACCAGGCATCCAGCCCAGGCAAGGCTGAGTCCTGTGGCTTTAAAACCCCAAACCAGTGCTCTCCTCTGTGACGCCAAAGTAGATCGTGGAGAGCTGCTGTGTAACTAAGTAACCGACACTGATCAAATGGGACAGATCAAACCTCAAAGTCGGAACCTTCACCACTTTCCAACTACTCATCGCATCTCCAGAAATCGGAAAAATGTTTACCAAGAGAACAAAACACAAACCTACTTAAAACAAATCTAACTGCCTATAGTTCAGGATTATGTTTCCTCACAAAACTGCTCTTATAAATTCCCTCAGAGTTCTGTTATCGCCTAATTACAATTTTTACACAGCTATTTTATGCGTGTGCTTGGAAGCCAGACAACGAAGCTTCAGATACTTTTGCACCTTCCACTAAAGCAAGTAGAAACAGGACTACCTTCCATCAACAATTCTGTCTTAAAGATGCCAGAATTCTTTTATCTGCTGTTTTCTCACAGCGCCAATCAAGGTGAGAGGAGCCAGGCAAAATGCAGGCTTAACATATATGGTCATCCGCAGACTTTCTTACTACATAAAAGGGGAAATTAATAAAAGAAGAAAAAAAAGCAATACTACACGGCATTTTCTTTCCCCACCATAATTTTTCAATTTTCTTTAGAGAAATGCCAGCCAATAACTAATTAGAACCATACCCTTTGTTATCCCAAAGGGAAGAAATATACGAATGGTCTTAAAGAACAAATGTTAATGAGAACTTTAAAAAATTAGTAATCTGGAACTTGGGTTTATCCTCAATGTAACACAAAATTCTCTTCCTTAGAGCTATTTTTATAGTTGGTGAGACACGGACAGAGTCGGTTCGGTCAGCGAGGAGGTCGATGATCACCCACCCCGCACCCTGAACTGAGGGTGCCCGGGGCTTTTCACTGTTCTTATGGAACTGGCATCACAAGCTCGAAGGTTTCTAAGCGCCCCAATTTCCAACAAGAGAGACAAAAACTCAACATTACAGAAAAGGAATCTGTTTTAGATGTCTTTGGTTTCCAGCGGAAAATAACTCCTTCCAGAGTGTGCGGCTTTTGTGATTTCCAAGAGTATGTTTTCCATAAGAAACACAGCTGGAGTCTTTTTACCTGGTTGTATCACCTCAAATAAGAACGTTTCTGGCATAAGAGCTTGAGTTGCCTATTCATGAGCATCCAAGAACAGAAACTGTGGCCTCAAAACTGGACTTGTTTTAGAGAACAAAGTAAACAGAAAACCTCGGAGCAAAATAATAAAACTTTTAAATGCGGATGCCCCAGGGTTTGGGCATGTGCACATGCTGAACTGTATTTTCAAATGAGGGTCTGCCTGGTGTCATCCAGACTCTCAACTTGGTGGAATTAGCTGGCCCGGGCTAGGGCCACAGGTCACATTTTTTCGTGCCAAGGGACTGGCCAGGGCATAGAGAACCAGGCATGGCCTATGTCCTACCTAGTGGTCTCCTTTTTCAAGAAAAATCTTTAAGCATTTGCAAAACATCTGAATTTGCTCCATATTTTTACTCTCCAGCGAATGTATTTCCCCCACTGTGAAAATCACAGCAGGCCTTAGGTCTGTCACGGTTTACCATCACTGTATGTTTACAAAAGCTAGAGTCACTGGCATCACCCAATTAGGACATTATTTAACCCAGACTTTGGTCTACGATAGAAACTTGCCATGATGGTGAAAACATTACTTGGTTAATCACTTTCTGAACATTATTCCTCCCTAAAAGACTTATAAAAACAACTACTTAGGAAAACAAAGGGTTCCATACTGTAAAGCCAAAAAGTACTAGCTGTTCCTATTAATGCACCAGCAAACATATAAATCAAAGATGGGCAATATCACCTACAAGGGGCTTAAAATGCCAAGTTTTGCCTCTGTGCAGTTAGTGAGCCCATGTTCTTCCAGTGTTGCATGTACAAACTGTATTTCATACTTTAAATCCCAAGTCTATACCTTACAGTGTTTCACGATGGATGATTTACTGGAGACATTTGGGGTCACACTATAAGCCTTCTGCTCTCACTAAATCTAAATCATGCTTCTCAACAAGATTCTATACACATAAAACAAACACATGGTATGCCATTACCGTTCTCCCTAGAGGGACCTCAAGGCCCCCAGTGCAGCCCTTCTCCTGTCCATAAACTGAGATTCTCCTCAGAAAAAGGACTGGACTCACACGTTGCATACCAATTAAGCAAGAGCACCCCAAAACTTTTTGTTTCGATTCATGACAAAAGTTCCTTAATTCCTCTTATTAAAATAGACATCTTCATCCAACAGATACACTCAAAAACCCAAACCTACTGGGATGAGAAGTTGACAGCGAAGCATATATAAATTTCCCCAAATCCTCGATCTTCTGGTCAATCTGCACCTAAGGGATCAGCTCAGCATTTAATTCGAAGCTTGCCAAGACGGCAGTGGCCCACCAACCAAGCTACTAAGATCTGCAAAAACGGTCTGTTCCTGTGCCTGGGAGGCATCTAGGGAGAACGGCTGGACAGCCAGACAATGAAAAGCTCCCGGGTGGCCACTAGTTCAGCCGCGGTGCAGAAAGAGTGGGAAAGGTAGAGGAGTGAGTTCCCTTCTTGCCCAAAACCACGGGTCAGCGGCCACCTCCCCGGGGGTGCAGGGTGGCCTGTCCTCCGCCTCTGCGTCCAGGGTCCCAGGGAGACGGGGGGCCCAGAAAAGCAGATTTCTCTCGAAAAGAAAAGAAACTTCCTGGTTTGAGCATTATGGGTAGGGGGCTAGAGCCCTCCCTCACCAACTACAGGTATCCGCCAGGAGTCCAGTGCATGAACGAAGAAAGCGGCCTCTCCCCACACCTCTGGCTCCGCGATAGGAGTCACGGAGTCCGGACCCCCAGCGCAGCCACCCCCTATGCGAGTCTCCCAACTTGTGGGGACAGGGCTCTGGACTCCTCAGGACGCAAGCCTGGGTCGAAGAACCGAAAGGTGTCAAACTTCCTTGGCGGGCGCGGCCTGGCACAGGCACCGAGGAGATCCCGCGGGAACCTCAACCCAGCGGGGTCCCGAGAAGGGGGGCGGGCACAGACAGAGCAAGGGGAGACTGAGGAACAGGGGAGAAGCGCGTGAAAAGATCACGGAGGAGACAGAGGGTACAGTGGGGTGGGTTGGCGGGCGGGGAGCGGCGACGACCTGGCTCCCGGGAACGCGCGGGGTGTGCACCCAGGCCGGGGGCGCAGACGAGGCCCGCGCCGCTCACCTTCCTGTGCTTCTCCTTGTAGGGCAGCGCCAGCCACGGCATGTCCCGCACAAAGTCCTGCCACTGCCGCTGGTCCTGGTCTGAGGACACGAAGACGATCTCCAGGCGGCGCCGCGGCTCCGGCTCCGCGGCCGCCCCGGCTCCGGGCCCCGGCCCGGCCCCGGCCCCCGGCCCGGCCGCCGCGTCCCCCCGCAGGCGGCCGTAGAAAGCGGCCAAGCTGGCGCTCAGCTGCGCGCAGGGGGCGCTCAGGCTACAGCCGAAGTAAAGCCCGAGCAGCGAGATGCCGCGGGCGCTCAGCGAGTGAACGTCCACCTCCTCGCCACCGCCGGTCACCAGCTTCTCGCCGAGCAGCTCCTCCAGGAAGCCCGACATCCTGGCGCACCGCAGCCCCCGGCACGCGGGCGTGCAGGCGGCGGCGACCTCGGCTCTCTGGGTCCGCGCGGCTGGCGGAGGCGGCGGCGGCGGCGGCTGCGGCGGCTAGAGGAGAGCCCCGCCCACACGGGCCCACCCTCGCCACGCCCCTCCGGCCCATCCTCGCCACGCCCCCTCTGTGGTAGTCTCTGGCCGCGAGGTCTGTCCCTTCTATTTCCGCAGATGTTGGGACACCGGGTGCCGACTTCCACCGCGTGGCCAAAGTGCTCGGGAAACAACCCTGGCGTGGAAGCTGACCGGAAACGCTCCATTCTAACGGGAATGTCCGGGGCCTAAATAAAGAAGGGTCCGCTGAGCCCGCATTTTCGAAGCTGCTGGCCTTGGCCTCAGCCCTCCCTTCATTTCCTCTCCCCTTCCAAATTCTCAGTTCTCTCTGGACTTCTCCAAAGATTCCCACGGTCCCCCCAACCCCACCACCACCGCAGTTCTCTTACCCCTTCTTATTCCTCTCACCCTACACAAAGCCTAACTCTTCGGGCGTTTCTTACCCCCACTGACCTCTCATAAGGTTCATCGGAATTACCACCTTCACGACACTCAGGATGCGTCTCGCGGCCACTTACTTCTCTGTATGTTTTGTATTCTCTCCTATAAGAGGACTGGAGGATGCCGCCTCTTATATTTCTTTTGTAGTTTCTGATCTGGTGCTAGGCATACGTGAGAGAATCCATAATATCTAAAAGGAGTATTCTCTCCATTGCAGGTTGACCGCAGGTCGTACTGTGGGATTTCAGTCCACGGCCGCAGTGGCCTTTCCCCACCAGCAAGTGACTGTCTTCCATGTCCATGTGCGCCACGGATGCCGCAGCATCTTTAAATCGATCCTGGCTGCTCTCCTGAATGCGTTCCGTAGCTTATATCAGGTATGTTGATAGTTCAGAAAAATTCTAGGGATTTTTTTTTTTTTTGTCAGCTGGCAAATGCTACCCTAGGCTAGAGAAAACTTGGATTCAACAGGTGGTCTGTGGCAAATCTGCCGGCCACACACACACGAAAAAATAAAATGTATTTTACACCCACCGGTAAACTCTGACCTTCATTGTGTGTCTGCTCAACTACCAAAACCCCCGTGAAAAGAAAAAAATGCTCCTCTCACTGCCCTCCACTGGTCCTTCCGAAGTTTTTCCTTGGGCATCTACCGCCATCTAATGGAAATCGTGAAAAAGAAAATGAGATCTACCAGAGCCCCAATCCTTGGAAAAAGAGATACTTGGCAGCAAAGCAGAAATTTTTGTTATTTTATAGCAGCTTTACACACACACAAACACACACGCAAATTACAACACGCTTCACAGAGTTCATTTAAACCTCAGAATATAGCCACAAGCTTTTGGCACAAATCTTCATGCCTAAGGTTTTCAACTTTCCCAGCATAGAGCAAGAAATTTTGCTGGTTTTCAGCTCAGTGAAATGTTACCACATAAACCCATGCAATGGGTGGTGGTGAAGCCAAGAGTGGACTGGCAATTTCTACAAAAATTATGTCCACTTTCTTAGTGTCTACCTAACATTGCTGCTCATTTCACAAATAGGATCTTTGGATTGAGGACTGCCTTTAAACAGGCAACAACTGTATCACAAATGCAAATTCTGAGTTAATTTTTAGAGTGGCATGCCAAAATTCTGTACCCCCGCAGGGACAGAATTATTACAAAACATGGAAAGCATCACTTTTTGATGAAAACGTGTTAAAGCTATTAACCAAACAGATATTAAGTTATTAAATATCTTTTAAAATCCTGTCAATGGATTCATGCTTTATCTTCTCACCTAAATCAGATTTGAAATACTGGTGTGTGGGTTACATCAGGCACCACTGAAAGCATGTGAGACAGATTCCTTTACTCTAACACGTTCAAATGAACACTGAAGAAATGTGAAATGACTCTAAGCCTTTCTATCCTACAGAAGCCACAGGGCAATCAGGTGTGGAGGCAGGTGAAGAGGGGATTCCGGGGACTGCAAATCCGGGACAGTAGTGAGTCATTATTAAAGCACTTAACTCTGGGAAACTAGGTGCAAGTCTGATATAAAGAGTCGGTTTGTTCAGCATTTTACTTCTATTATTTTACAGGAAAACACTTTCCATTGGAGAGTGTCCAAACCAGCATCTGGCACCTGGGAGAGTGAGAGTTTGAACATACTGCACATGAAATATAAATAAAATGTAGAGAATTGTTGGTGCGGCAGGCCTTGGTCAGGAGCCAGACATCACAGCTGCGTTTTAAAGGGGCGTGGAGAGAGGGGATTTGCGATGGAAATGATTCCAAAATCATAATTCCAGTGGGTGTCTGTTACCAGAAGAGGCCCAAGGAGACTCACTGGGCTTCCTGAAAAGAAGGGCCAACATCCTTTGGCCTGCTGAAAGCACTCTCTCTGCTTCTGCAGTTCAAGAGATCCGCTTCAAGAGAACGTCCTTACTGGTCTTTAGCTAGTTACGTTACATGAATTGACTGGCTATTCTGAACATTATTGTTGTTTTAAAATAGTTATTAAACCGCTCTAATGTCAACATGCCTGACATTGTATGGAACATACGTATTACAGAGTTATCCTACTGGGAAATTGCATTCTAAGGTATATGACGTCGCACAGAACTTGTGCAGAACAAATATTTGTCACCTTTCAGGTTCATGAATCACATTCCTCGGTCTTTAGGTGAAGTAGCATCTGTGCACAAGGATGTGTGTGCACAGATATTGATTGATACACTGGCGAAATGAGAAAAACACCGGGAAGAGCCTCATTGTGTTATCACTGAGGATGCTTTGGTTAGCCACTTTCACCATCAGGGATATAATCTGGCCATTGAAAAGGATTAAGGAGATTCCTCAGTACACTTACTAGTCTTGTTCTCTAGAGAACAGAAACAGAATAGAAAGACAGACTTATTCTATGGAGGCTGAGAAGTCCCAAAATCTATGGTCAGCCGGCTGGAGGCCCGGGAGAGGCAGTGATAGTTCCGGTCACAGCCCTGAGGCCTGGGACTCGGGAGAGCTGACGGTGCAAGTTCCAGTCCGAGTCTGCGTTCCGAGGCAGGAGAAGACCTGTGTCTCAGCTCAAAGACAAGCAGAGAGTGTGAATGCTTATTCACCGCCACCTTACTTTACTTTTTTTGTTCTATTCAGGCCTGCAACCTGCTGCATGCGGCCCGCCACGTTGGGGAGGGAGGGCACCCTGCTTCACTCAGCCTGCCTGCTCCCATCTAGAAGCACCCTCACAGACATATCCGGGGCAACATTTAACCAAACATCTGGGCACCCCGCAGCCCGGCCGACACATCACAAGGCTCCCCCTGGTCAACGTGGCCCCTATGCACATCTCCTCAAACCACACCTACTCTCCAGTGAACACAGGAAGGGGTCCAGTTCCACCTAACGTGACACAACTATCCTATGAACAACCAAAAATGCACTAATCCATCAGCAAAAGAGGAGATAAAGTCCTCTCTTCGACATCCTATAACTTAAACACTATGATGTAAAGTCAATCATTTCATGTTAGATGAGATGATGATAAGGAAATAAGAGAGAAGAAACAAAGATATTTGCCAGGCACAAATATACACGCACAAACATATTGGCAACAACATAAGGAGGAAATGCTTATGACGATCATAGCTCTCAGGTCTCTAACTGGTCATGTGATCGTAGCTGGTGCTTACACCTGCCTTCTTCTGCTGCCCTTTCTGAACCCCCTGGGCCTACGGCAAGCTCCTCAGCTGGCCGCAGTTCTTTACCTGGTGGAGCAACTCGAACCTTTATTTCTGAGGGGTCTGCGCCATTATAGTCCCAGCTAGATTAGGTTGTTGTAGTTTTCCACTGATCTTAATCACAGAGTGTGGTAATGAAGAGACCTCTTGCATTTCAGAATACTCTTCTTGACCCCCATTGTCGACTAGTAGTTCAATTTCCCCTTGGCAGTCAGGATCACTCACCCCACCCAGCGCAGTAGCTCCCTTCTTTGCCGGGTAGTTCAGAGGCTTGAGAAGCAGCTGGGTCTTCACTCCCAGTGCAGTGGAATCATTGCCATGCCTCCAGCTGGAAGCATTTTCCCTGTGGGATGAAGATGTCTAGGCCAGCAGAACATGAGGTTGTGGGACCGAGGAGCAAACATTTTGCTAGTGGGTGGCTGAGGTGGCAGTGAGTGACGACACTCTCATTTCCACCCGTCGACTCCTGGACTCATCACGTCCACTGACAAGGAACATCTCTCAGATGTAGCACAGAGAAAGTAAGGTGCAGAATAAGTAGGCTATATTAGGCCACCACTTATCAAATTTTTTAAAGATTTTATTTATTTATTTATTTTTAGACAAGGGAAGGGAGGGAGGAAGAGAGGGAGAGAAACATCAATGTGTGGTTGCTTCTTGCACACCCGCTACTGGGAACCTGGCCCATAACCCAGGCATGTGCCCTGACTGGGAATTGAACCGGCGACCCTTCGGTTCTCAGCCCGTGCTCAATCCACTGAGGTATACCAGCCAGGGCCACTTATAAATTTTTAAGTGGAGAAAAATACCTATGTATATACTCACAAACATAATGTTTACCTATGCATGAAATATATCTGGAAAGATATTTAAGAAACAGTAACAGATTGCCTGGGGAAAGGAGCTGAAGGAAATAAATGCGAGAAAATGTGGAAGCTATAATTCTAGTCCAAGAAAAAAGTACTTTTTGAAATTTCAAAAAGAACTTATTCAAAAGATCAGATACTATAAGTGGAAAAGGAATATTTGAAGTACATTGGGACATTGCAAAATGAAAGAGAAAAAATGTACAAAAATTCAAAATCTGTTACAACAAAACTGTAGTACAAAACGAACGTTTTGATGACGACAGCTGGCCAGGTCCCATGGTTCAGAGTAATTAACAGAATTTGAATTAAAATGGATTCAAATAAAAAGTTGTATTCCATTTCATTGAGAGTTCCTTGTAAATGATTTTACCTGTAGATTAATGCTATCTTACAGTTTTCACATCTGTTTTATCTTTTCCTTTTTAAAAAGTCGGTCTTTTGTCACAGATCCGCTGATAAGGGAAATTGCTTGATAGAGGCAAGGGAAGCGAGATACAGAGCTGGGACCCAGCCAGGATCGGGATGAAGGAAGGGAAGGATGGTCTTGCCCTCCCTGGTGATAGCAGACGCCTGCGGCTTGTCTTTCTGGCACCGACCAGGGATGTCATGTTTGGAAGTAACCATATTGCTCTTTCTATTCATTTTATCCCCCAGAAAAGCAACAGGAGTCTGGTTCTTGAAGCCTCCTGACTCTTTTCTGAGTCAGAAGTGCCAAGTGCTAGAAAAGCATAATGCATATTTCTATTTGCCTCCAATATTTTTTCAGATCAAATCTGAGGTTCACAACTTATCATCCACGCAACCCTCTTGCAGACCCAGCCAAAGTGTGGGATGCGTTTTCCAAGTCTGAAGTCGGTCCAAACTTACCGCCAGGCTGCCAGACTGTTTGCCGAATCTCCATCAACTTTTTGTAAGCAAAGCCAGAGCAATAGCACAAGAGATGGTAAACAAATCTGGATTGCTGGGCGTGGGTGAGTATATTAAACTTCCGAACGACGATGCTGTGGGAGAATCTGCCCCAGCACGTTGAGACCACCGGCCAAAACAGGCGGGAGTCCAAGGACCTGTCACGGGAAAGGGCAGCACAGGGCACTTCTGTTCTCACAATGGCTATCACAAGGTAAAGGTGAAATGAACGAAGAAATAGTGGTAATAATCCCTAATAATTTACACTTCACTGAGGACAGGGCACACGTCGGAGAAATGACACGGAGCCAAAAAGCCCAAACTCATCTCCCAAACACTACACTGCACAGACGATCGAGAATGATTCTGAGCCATCACTTCCAGATCCAAAAGAGATATCGAAAGCAGACGACTGGGAATGCAAATGCTCGACTAAGGACTGAACTTGGACTGAAACGTATGTGTCTTCCTGGGCGCAAGTTGTAAAAGCAACACACTGAGTTCAGTTTTATCCTGGCGCGGAGAAGAATTCTGAGCAGCGCCTGCTGGCACTCCCGTGCTGTGGACGGTCTGGGGAAGGGCAAGGTAGGAGGCACGAAGGCCCATGGGTCCTAGTAAGTGAAAAATGATTGCAGCCCAAACCGTGGCAGTGGCGACGAGTACACAAAGGAAGGGGCGGATTGGAAAGTTATCGAGAAGGTACGCAGGGGATGCAGGAAGCAAGGCATCGAAGACCAGCACAGTGCACGGAAGCATCGTTCACCCAGATGGGAAACTCAGGGAGAGCAGGTCTGAGGAGGGGAATAAGTTCTAATTTAAGTCCCCCCGAACCCCGCAGTCCCAGAACAGCTCACACCTGTGGATGTGCAGAAAGAGCCACACGCCCTTAGGGAGCCTTCCAGTCTGCCTCTCAGGTCTGCTCCCCTGACCTCAGGGTAGCAGCCCACCTCATACCAAAGTGCCTTCTCTTAGGCAGGGATGGGAGTTCTCCCCTAACACCCAGGTGGGCTTCAGCATCCTGGTTCTGCTCTCAGTCCTACACTCTTCTTGTCCACATGAGGCAGCAACGCCCAAGCAGTGCATTTGATGCTGGGTTCTTATTATTCTGCCTGATCAGAGCTTATTTGCCAGTGGTCCCTACAGACTAACAGCTCTCTCGAGTGACAGGTGACTCAGCTAGCTGAAGAAATTATAACAACCTTTTGCCTCATTGCATCTGAAAGATCAAGATGAATCATCAGTAGCTCTGCTGGAGCCATTTGAGAAAATTTGGCCAGGGTTCTCATTCTTGTTGCATTTGCTCAGACCTGCATGGTCTGATCTGGAAATATGGGCCCAATATGGCTGCCAGTGTTCCTGTCCGGACACGAAGGACATAGGCTTCGTAAGCTGAACCAAGTGAACATCCTTGAATGGGTCATTCAACACATCTACCATACCGCAGAAATAATGCTAGCCCTTTGTATAATGGCCCCTCCCCCACAAAAGAACCCCAGAATTATCTTCTGCGAGGAGGACCCCTTGTAATACAGGCTTCCCCCACTAGGTGAGTGTTCTAGGAATTCATCTGTATCAGTGTACTAGCTGGTATTGTTGTGAGAGGCTGCGTTTGGCTTCAGTGAATTTTTTTGAAGACTCTTTCAATTTGCCCACTTCATGATGGGTGGTTTATGGGTGCACCTGCCCACATTGTGCTGTGTGTTCAGCAGTTTTTGACCAAAAATGGTATGGCCCTCGTGCCCCACCCTCCCTATTCACCTAGTCTAGCCATGAGTGACTTTTTTGTTTCCCCAGATGAAAAAAGTCCTTAAAGAGGAATGTTTTGTTGATGTAGAAGAAGTGAAATAAAAACTAGCAAAAGCACTAAAAGGCATCAAAATGAATGAATTCAAAAACTGTTCTGAACAGTGGAAAAAAAGGTCTCAATGGGTGTCTCGCATCAAATGGAGAGTACTTTGAAGGTGACCCAAGTTTAAACGTGTAAGAATAAACACAATTTTTAATAAATAAGTTCCAGGCTTTTGGGGC